>JAIEZT010000084.1:27081153-27363653 GCA_019594935.1 Periophthalmus modestus
GATCTCACATTTATTCAATGACGGGATTTTTTTTTCTTTTTTTTTTTTTCTTTCTTTTATCGAAGATGCATTCAGGTGCATTTTTACAGTGAGTGGCCTCTCCACAGATCTGACCTGCACCTTGGTCTGATGTCTTCATCTGATAGACAACTTTAATGCTATGTTAAAGAACACTTCAAGCAAAGAATATCAATTATACATTATACATTGTGCACCTTAAGTTTTTATTTAATTTTATTGAAATTTAATTTTTTATTTTATTTTTTAATCAGGATTGTAGTAGAATATTTTTTCCAGGGGAGTCCTGGCCTCAGAGGAGAGTTTTCTATTGTACATGTTTTCAGTGCTAGGGGAGACCTAAGGAAGCATGAGGAGAACATGCAAATTCCACATAGAAAGACCCTGTTCCATGCTGGAACACTAGCCACTGTGCCTGCCACCTGCACAAAAAGCTGGGGGGCATAAATTACAGGAAAGCACACTGCTATTATATACACGACTGTAATATTTAGACGAGCTCACTGCAGTTCTCCTTTCTGCCACATAGTGTCACACATCTCCAGTTCGGGGTGGTTCTCACATCCTCCTTCTCAGGAAATTGTGTGAAACCAAAGGTTTTACAGAAAATGAGACTCAGGATCTAAAATCATGCTGCTGCTGCTGCTGCTGACCTTGGTAGCTGAAGTGAGTAAAAGTTATTATTATACTTTTAAGGCAATTTATATTTATGCTAAAATAACTGAGAAGAGCTATGTATTTGTGTATGAATATAGAACTTAATAAATCAAGCTCTTAGTTGACAGTACATTTGACTATGAATCAAATACTCTGATTTTTTTCTTATGAAATATTGTGTAGTATAAAAAATAAATAAATAAAAAGACTAGTGTCCCAGAGGTCCACAAACATTTTAAAGAAGACTGAAATATGAACTGATAAACTAATTCCATGTATTTTATTTGCATAGGTCTAAAACTACAGGTAAGATTTCTATTAACTGCAGAGGAGATTTATTCTATCATCTAAACAGCAGCCCTACAGCTACTGAGCAGAGGTAGTGAATAGTGACTGTTGAATGTTGATTTTGCCCTCAGTTTGTTGTGCCATATTCAGCCCAAGAGAGGACGCTCAACCTTGTAGCCGAATGTGGATCAAATGTATCTCTGCCATGTCTCGCAGACTTCAGCACCAACAAATACTCTTCTCTCACATGGTACAAGGTCTGTGCATCTATTTTCATTTATTTTATTCAGTTAAGTGTTTTTATGATGAGAAACACCATCAGAGGTCATTTTTCATGACCTCTGATGGTGTTTAATACCATACTACAGTCCTAGCAAAACATGTCCATGGAGACGAGCAGATGGCAGACTGTCCACCAAAAGTTACATAATGCACCTTTAAGGGGCACTGCATAATATTGAGGAAATATTGTAGAAGTTTAATATATAGGCCTATTAATGTGGTTTTGTGCATGTGTGTGTTCAGAATAACAAAAACGGCATCATCAGAGTAACCCTAGAAGACAACCAAGTGATGAAACACCCTTATGTCAGTTTTCCTCAAAACGTGACCTTAGACGAGCAGAGCTACAGCCTGCTGCTCCCAAAAGTAACGCCTGCAGACTCTGGGAAATATGAGTGTATGGTCAGAGCCAAACCCGGGGAACAGAGCCTCAACATCCAGATGATGCTAACAGTGCATGGTGAGGCTAGATTTCTTCTCTTTGTTTAGCATCTATTTATTATCTTTTCCTTTGCTTCTTTTTTCCTCTTTTTATTCTGATCCACATTTTCCAACTATCCAAAACTTAATAATGATAATAAAAAGAGATTAAAACAGCAGTGGCTAGACTTCACCTGGTGTAGAATGAATAAATGAATATTGCAATTTTTCATTTTTATGTGCCCAAATTAGCTCAAATGAAAAAAGAAAAGAGACTTTGTATGAAAGTTCCAGCTCAAATCTCCTGTTGTTATTGTGTCCTTGAGCAAGACACCACATTTAACACTCCATCACTGAGCAGCTGGCTTGCTCTGGCAAAGCCACAGCATGTAAGTTTTTAGCCAGAAAATAGACTAAAATAAAAGCATGTTTTGTTTAGTTTTTTATGCACTATGCGTCCTCCTGCTTGTTTCCATGGAAATGTTTTTATTTTAACTATAATCTTACACAGTATGGCCTAACACATGTTACATAACACATCTATGTTCCAAAATATGTTTTAACTTTCAATTTCCATGGAATCATGCAAATGACATGCCACCTGCAGAAAGTCACATAGTGTACCTTTAATGAGAAATTATAATACTGAAAAAAGCTTACCAATTGTTAGCCATTTAACACTGATACAAAAAAACAAGGTAAATAAATTAACAGAAATAGAACAATCTATATACATGCATGTGAATTATACTTGAAGTCTCAACATATCAACAAAATTAACTCTAATTCGCTAATCGCTGTGGGCTGACATCTTTAATAGTATTTTTATATTGTATTTTCGACAGAATGTGAGCCTGATATGACGACTGCCTCACTGACCACAGTGCAAAAAGGGGAAACAGTGGGGACACTTTTAAATGTGACATACGCCCCACACCTGCCCCTTGTCTGGAGCCTGGCCGGTTACAGTGCCGTGGGACTGACCAAAATCATCCTGTCCATGATGATTATCTGGGTAATTTAATAATAATAATAATAATGTGTTGTATTTATATAGTGCTTTTGGGACACTCAAAGTAGCTGCTAGTAGATGTGTCTACATTAGTAGCCACAGCTGCCTTGGGACAGACTGACTGAAATGAGGCTGACCCCCACCAATTATTCTCGCACACACACACCATATTCATACTTGGCAATGTGGTGCTCTTTTTAGCCTCGGTCTTAAAGTTACCAGTAGTAAGATTGGCTGACCCAGCCATATCCTATTCTCACAAAACACTACTAGATGCTACCTATGTTTCTGCTGTCTGAGTGTGCCAGCCTCAGTCAAATAAACTTACAGATAGAAGCTTTAAAGCTACACCAGACTGAAATCTGGGTTGGACTGAAGACCCAAAAATATCACTCCTTCCGAAGTATGTGGTGAAACTGTGCTATGGGTGTCCAAAAATCATTCTATTTCCATTATTCTACACTCTTAGACCAACTTGTATAGACATTTAGACATAAATGCAACATGGAACATGGTTTAAACTCAAAATAGTCATTTTTCCTTAACATATCTACAGTAATATGACATTACTACTAAATCTTATACGTAGAAAGCTATGCGCTTTAGCTTTTATATGCATTCATTAATTGTGAACTGTGCCGTTTAGCCTGTAGCAGTAATCCCTGCTACGGAAGGAATTTTATCAACAGTACAGAACAGTACATTTCTCCTGCAGAGAAATGTATTTTTTACAAGTTACATGGAAAATCTGTTCAGATGTAATAGGGCCTAAAATTACAGTAGTATATGGCCCTATATGTCTTTGAGGAAGCCTGTTGTTTAGCCAAGCTATGAGCTAAAATGAAACTATTTTCGTGGAAAAGGCAGCACTTACAGAACAGAGGTGGGGGCAGAGGTGCTTTTTTGTTGCTGCATTGTCGTCTGGTAACTTCTGCACAAAGTGTGACTGTTTCTCTCCTTGTTTCTGTGTCTTTGTTGTGTGCAGATTTTTCATATCTGCTTGAGGAGGAAGAGAAGATGGTGAAGACAATTAAAAATCATGAAAAATACAAGTGACTATGTCACTTTTTCTGGTAGAGACTTCTCTATATGCTTGTCTCCAAGGAAATGTTACCACTTTGCCTGGAATGGTCCACAGTATGGCATTAAACTTCAATCAGTCTTCATGGAGAAAAAGAGAGAAAGTTACTGGCCAGATCTGTGGCAAGGCAAGCCCGCTCACAGGAAGTATATTTTTATTCAATACAAATATAACTGTGGAACAGTTCGGGCAAAGCAATGACATATCCATGGAGACAAGCAGGTGGCACACCCATAACAGAAGAGTTAGATGCAACCGCAAGGTTAGGTCCTGAATCGTAAAGTGTAATTAACTGTATGATATTTATTTCCTTACTTTTGGGGGCTCATTGCACCGATTATATTTTTGTGCAATTAATACAGATATTTCCAAAGAAGGTTTGAATAAATAAATGACTTGTGTGGTACGTGTCATGCAAAAATATAATTATTAGTTTAACTATGCTGTCTGCAAAGCAATAGAGCAATGGAATACTATTTTGCGCATATATGACACTTTATACGCCTTTGCTTCATGCATATGATATGTGTTTTTGGTCAATGGAAACTCTCCTATCCCCTTTTGAGAGCGAGGGTTTTACCACAACAACCGGAGTGACCCATTTTCAAGATATATACATGGCCACATCACTGTTGCTTTACCCAAAAGAGAAACCAACTAAGAGTAGAGAATTTTGAGACACATCCTTGCTGGTAGTAGGCTATAGTGTCTTGAGAGTGAATTGTCCCTATGTAGTGTAGAGTTTAACTTATGAATACTTGATGTAAGAATGTATCAACTACCAATGTCTTTTACAAAATGACTGCAACACATAAATAAATATTGCTATGCTTTTTGGGGAGATTACATCAAATGACAAATTATTAACTTCTTCTTAGCCTACTGTTAACAATACTACTTGCCTAACCTTAACCTAAACTCTAACCTTAACCCATATCTGAACTTTTAAGACAGTTATTTATCTAATAATAAAAAGTTTGTGTCATGGGGACTTTATTTTTGTCCCCATTAGGAAAAGAAGTCCTCATGAATTGTGAGTGAGTATACAGATTTGAGTCCCCACAATATGATAAATACCCACCCACAAAAAAAGAGAACAAAAATACTGCAGTTTACCTCAGCACTGACAGAAATCTGTGAACACATCACCACCTGCTGGCCTCAACTGACATGCCAGGCCAGTGATTACATTGTATACAGTCTTTATTTTGCATTTCATATCAAAGTGCATGCCTTTATTTTTATTTTCTCATAGTTTATATTATTATGCTTTGTTTAATGCTGTACCATAATGCCAAAGCAAGTTCCTAGTTCAATAAAACGTGTTCTGAATCTGGTTACCATCATTCAAATATGCAATCAATTCAAGAGTTAAACTGCATTAATTGAAAGAATCTGTTAAATTGGAATGACCCTGATTCCCAACAGATTTAGTCTTTTGGGAAATATACAAAATGTGAGGCCTTGTCATTTACGGTGACATGAAAATGATTAGGACTGCATGATTTAGGAAAAACATCTATTGTGATTTGTCTGACAAACATTGTGATTAGATTTGCAATTTACGCTTTAATAGTAGGATTCTGTTCAAAGTTCACCTTAAAACGGGTCCAGATTTGACAAAAAGACTGAAATATGAACCGACAAACTAATACACACATTTCAGAATATGTTTGTGAAGGTCTAAACTACAGAGTTAGCTGTTTTTATGCAGAATGAGATATGTTGTTGTTTGGAGGTAATTATGGCACTTTAACAACTGCAGCCTTTGTGTTTCACTAATTTTGTTTTGATTTCAATTAAATATGTGGCCCTGGGATGTACTGACTATCATACTGAGCGCACATAGCAAAGGTCACTGTTTTTAAAAAAAAAACTAGATACAAGAGGCCTTCCAAACATAATCACACAGACAAGGTGGGTCTTGCCCAAGGGTTTTGCTCCAAAAGTGGTGTGGATCTAACTGCCAGCCTTTAGCTAATATTGGCTGACATCTCTCTGCATTTTTTTTACTTGAAATTACATTTTTTTAAAAGGTATAAACTTTTATAGCCTTATGTGAAAAACTAGTCAAAGATCACCACTCCGAGAAGGTTTTAACAAGACAGACTGAAGTATATAGTGGTACATTCTCATTGACTAACGAGGGTGGCCACAAAGATAAGCAGGAATGCAAGGTCATGACCCTGTGACCCCAAGTTAATAAATTCCTTCTTTAAAGTCTAAACACAATTGTCACTTTTAAATCCATCTTCACTTTGATAGGCCATTCAAAGTGTAAAACTACTTAAGACTATGAGCTGCAGCCTAACCAGATGGACTATGATAAGACAGGCCACCAACTTGGTCCTATCCTATTGTTCATTTTAGATGTCAGCACTCTGTTATATTGGATAGGGTAGGAAATTATTACATATATACATATTTTTATTAAAGATATGTGGTATATATAGTGACAAATTGGCTATCCAATCGCCTAAATAACAAAATACAAAATATGCATGCCAGTAATTGTCATTTTACCTACACTCCTCATTTAGGTTCCTCATACTGGCCCTTGAGATATTGAGATATTTTGCGCCACAAACCCTCTATAAAGGCTGTCTACTGCATATGCCTGTGTCTTCTTAACAGGCACAATTTTGCACAGTTCCTCCAATAAAAATGTGTCGTTATCTTGTGTTATGAAAAACTCCATGTCACTGCAGAGTACAATGCGCAAAGAAGGCCAGGCCCGTCCTCTGTCCCGTTTAAATATTTGACAGCGCAGTGTGAGTGAGGAGTTAACCAGCAGTGAGTATGTGGTTAATCTTCTCTCAGGCCACACTTCCAGGCTTCAAAGTGCTCTGTCCGGGCCGCCCCCGACACACTGGATCTCCTCTCTCCCACAGCAGAGTGCGCAGGTCCCGCGGGAGATCATGAAGGTATCGGCCCTGTCCAAGAAACTGTGGTGCGTTCACAAGCAACTCATCCTGGTCATCACTCCTCTACTGTTTCTGCCGCTCATTTTTGCGCTGCCGGAGAAGGTAAGTGGGGAATTGTTAAGTAATAAAATGGAAAGTGACTGTCTTGATAAACTCATGTTGACACAAAGCCAAATAAGCTTAAGGTGCATTTTTGGGTTTATGTGTTGCAATTATTCTTCACCAGTAGACTTCTGGCTAATCTTTAAGGCTGGAATGGAGATTTTGTTCTAAAAGTAGGCTCTGAAGTTAATAGGCCTAAACTATAGGCCGAATCAGGCATAATTAAAGCTGCTCTATGTACATTTTCTGGAGGTGCTCCCCTACCTCCTTGTTTCCATCGACACTACAGTTACATTTATTCAGTTGCAGGTGTTTCTTTTTGCGCAGAAAGAAATAGCTTGAAAGATATGCATTCTGTGAGTAATAACATCTCCATTGAGACAACTGAGTGGCAGACCCTCCAAGTTACACAGTGAAGCTTTAATTAAGGCTACAAATGAACATAAATGTAGCAGTGCAGAGCTAGAAACTACTGATAAACTAGTAGGCCAACAAAACAGGATTTATGGTAGCGTTATAATTATATATTTTGTGTTTATTTGTTTGTTTGCTATAGTAAGAGCATACAATGTGTAGAAAATTGTCAGACTTGGGTTTTGGTTGAAGACGTTAATTTTTATCCAAGAAGCCTACAACACATTCGATTTATATATGCCTAGCTCTCTTTTTTGTTCGCTCAAAGATCTTTTCATTGCATTCCCATTCACTCCACATCTGGTGATGGTAGCCACAGCTGCAAAGAGAATGAAAGACACAGAACACGCAAACGCACCACATACACAAACAGTGAGCAAAGTGTCTTGCCGAAGGACACAACAACATGCACTTGGTCAGAGCTGAGACTGAGTCAGGCTGACGTTTAGGCTGGAGGGTGAACTCTCACCCACTGAGTCATGCTGGCACAAATGCAAACATCGATTGAATAATACTGTGGAACACTCCAGGTAAAGCAATGGCATCTCCATGGAGTTACATAGCAACATAATAAGTTACATAGTGCATCTTTAATTGACAAAGATAAACGTCATCACTTAGAACATTCCTCTGATGAGCCACAGAAAAGCATTGCACATAATATGAGAGACTCCTCCGCAAACAACTAAATATCTTGTGATGTAAAAAAAAAAAGACACCCACACACACATGGGTTTCTCGTATTTGTTAGGGAGTACATAACCTATTTTTGGTCTGTCATCCTGTTGTGTCATTTAGTGCTTTAGTCCTTTAGTCAATCCGTCAACCAAAATTTGTAATAGTAGATAAATCATTTTTTCATTTAGTTTATAAGGATTTATATAGCAGCAGAAATGAGAAGTAAGTGTCTGAGTTAGCTGAGGATTTGGTATTTTTTTGGTATTTATATGTAAAAAGGCAGAGTAAACTCACGATTAACTAGTTGATTCTGTCTTTATATAAATACACTGTTTCCTGGTTATTTTTTCTGCATAAATGGTTGTTTTGTTTTTGTTAGTAAGTGTAATTTGGGTCATATACATAGAGATTCTTTATGGTTTTGAGAGTCCCTAGTGTCACTGGGTAAGACATTTTACTCACAGTGAGAAGAGTATCCAAAACTTTAACTTAAGTAAAAGTTGTGTTATATAACTGAAGTATAATTGTGTATTATTTCATTATTCTTTCTCATGTTTCAGGAGGGAAAATGCTTATATGTGGTGGTTTTGATGGCTACTTTCTGGTGCACAGAGACCCTTCCTTTGGCGGTCACTGCGATGCTTCCCGTATGCTTGTTTCCCACTCTGGGAATCCTTCCATCCAAAAAAGTGTGCCCTCAGTACTTCCTGGAGACTAACTTCTTGTTCCTGAGCGGGCTGGTGATGGCGTCATCCATCGAAGAATGGGGTCTGCACCGAAGAATCGCTCTGAAAGTCCTGAGCATTGTTGGAGTTAAGCCTGCCTGGTGAGAAATATCACTTTTTTTTTAATAGAATTGTACGTAAGATTTTAATTCTAACTGCATTCTGAGATATGAGGTAAACATGTTCCATTCAAATATAGCTCTTACTGATAACTGTAATACAGGTTTTATTCTTAGTTACAAAAACATTGGACATGATGGCCCAGTTGTTTATGGTACAATGTCTTGGTTCTCAAGATGATTATCCAGTCAGAAAGGTGAATGGGCCTCACATGAGTCTCTCATTTGGGTTGCCAGTTCTTATATCCAGTAACCTAAAAAGACTCTCTGTGATCTGAATCCTCACTACCTCGGCAGGGAAAGGCGAGTTTATTTGTATAGCACAATTCACAGACAAAGTAATTCAGAGTGCTTTACAGAATAAGAGAGACATTAATATCATAATACAAACAAATCAAAACATAAGCAGAACTATTTTGAGCCTGGATTTAAACATTGTCAAAGCATAGGCCTGCCTCACATCTTCAGGAAGACTGTTCCAGGTTATAGCTACGTAAAACTGAAATGGTGATTCCTCATGTTTAGTCCTGACTCTGGGCACCAGCAGGAGGCCGGTCCCTGAAGTCTTCAGAGTGCGAGATGGTTCACATGGCACTAACATGTGGGAGATGTACTTTGGTGCTAGGCCATGGAGAGATTTGTTCACAAGCAGAGCTGCTTTAAAGTCTATTCTCTGAGCCAAGGGAGCCAGTGCTGAGACCTGAGCGCAGGACGCGTGTGCTCGTACTTCCTGGTTCTAGTCAGAACTTGAGCAGCAGTGTTCCGGATGTACTGCAGCTGTCTTAACACTCGTTTGGAGAGGCCAGTGAGCAGGACGTTACAGTAGTCTAACCTGAACCAGCACCTGCAGCCAATCATTAATCAGTGCCTCTGCTGCTGCAATATATGCAGTCCATATACTGAGAATGAGAAAAACTTCTGATCTACTTCTTTTAAAAGAAGAGCGCAGGCTACATACAATGCCTTTAATTTCAGACACATTAATTAATCCATCACATAATAAATAAATATACAAATATAAATACAGCAATACAAAAAATACACACAGAAAACTGAATTTGGCAAAGAATTTAAAGTTTCACATTCTGCTTTGGATTTAGGATTACCAAAATTGTATATTAATGTTTGTTTATAGCTATAAGACACAACCTTGAGTGTTTAGAAATGTTTAGAAATTATTATTATTATTACTGGTTTTTCATATTACTTTTTCACCCAAATTTTAGGTTGATTCTGGGGATGATGCTGACCTCGTCCTTCCTCTCCATGTGGCTCAGTAACACCGCCACAACAGCCATGATGCTTCCAATCGCTAACGCCATCTTGGAGAGTCTGTTTGGAGACCTGGAGACTCTCAAACGCAAGTGCACTGACAAAGAGGACACAGACACAGATGGCATCAATGGTATTCTATTAGGTCACAATATGATATTCATTGATTGTTTAATAACTGAGAGATGAATGGGAATCATTTGGGCCCAATATTTATCGATGCACTAGATAGTTCCACTGGGTTTGTCCCCTCGATCAGGTAAATGTGCTAAAATCCAGATCAAGTATGGGCGCATGTACTGACAAAGCGGAGCATCAACAGGGCAGCATCAACAGCATTTTGTTAGCCCTGCCACAATAGTTATTATATTGACTGTTTAATAAATGAGAGATGAATAATCATATTTTGGACACAATATTGATCTATGTAGTTTTTTATTTGCACTTGTGGGGAATGATTTTTTTTTTCTAGTTTGTTAATCGATATCCCAACTCTAGACGGTTAACTAACATGCTTTTGTGCTTAATTGTGCTATTTTTTGGTACATTTCAAGTGCAGATCCCCTTTTAAATGGATTACAACTAAAATTAGCTAAAATTAAAATAAATTATTAAAAGTGTACTATGTAACTTTTCTGGTGGGGTACTAGTCTCCATAGAGATGTATTGCTTTAACAGGAATATTTCACAGTATGGCATTAAATCTCATCTATCATGGGTTTCATGAATTACAGGTTTATTTATTCCTAAAAAAATGACCTGAAAAATCTTCTTACAGAGAGCGGGCTTGCCTCTCTGACTTGTCTGTGACTTGGCCTGGTGGTGTCACCCACAGGTGATTAACCCTAAACCAGAAAGGTTTCACAGTGCACTTTCAAAGCAGTTTCAGTTACACCTAAATATAGCCTCCAATCACACTGACATTTACATTGCACCACAATGAATGTACTTTTATCACACTATAATAGTAAGGCTTAAACCAGTACCTTATGGCTATCTCCGTCTGCACATGGGCGCAGGACATGATGTTTCACCTGTGTCTTTAATATGTAATCCCACAAAGTTAGACAATATTCAATCACTAATTGATTATTGACACAGACGTTGCTTAAGTGGAGCATTCAATGTACCAAAGGTCTTTAACCCTTAAATTTTAACCCACTTTTACCACATGATGTGATGTCTTTTTCAGCTCACTCCACTAAGCTGCATTCACTTCCCTCCATGCCATCAGAAAAACAAATACTGTCAATGGATATGTAAGACAACAAGATCTTTAGGAACATTTTAAACATTTTTAAGACAATTGAAATTTATGTTTTGTTTTTTGTTTTACAGAGAGGATGCACCTGAGCCCCCAGACACAAGGAGCGCTGGGGAGATCCAGTCTGAGGCACAATACCAGCTACAAGTTTGGAAAGGCTTCCTCATCTGTATCCCGTACGCCGCCAGTATCGGGGGGACCGCCACTTTGACTGGCACCGCGCCAAACCTCATCCTCATTGGACAACTCAAGAGGTAACAGGGACAAAGAAATGTGTTACAACTGTTACTTTGCAATGACCTCATGCAGTCACCATGGTGGCACAATGCACACGTCAGCAATACCTAATAAAAAGTTTTAAGATTGTCTAAAAACTCACGAAAAAATACCAAATGGATATAAACACATTTCCTGGAGCATTCATGGTCAACAGCACAAATCAGCTCACATCTTCATTGTTTCCTATAGATGTTGTTAAGACTATGGTGGCACAAATTATTTCATTATCATTCACTGTGTAAATTCAGTGAGTGTAAATGTCATTTACTGCCTCTATTTAATCTTTAAGCTGTGACCGGTTTTTTGACCAGCTGTGACCAGCTTTTTGACCAGTGTACTCTCTGTAGTTTATGATAATATAATGATGAACAAAGTCTAATTTTCTTATACCAAAAATAGCGGTTTATTTTAGACTATGGGGCAGTATTATAGACTATGGGGGAGGCTACCATAGTCTTCTGTATTAATGGAAAACACTGCATGTTGTAGTTCCTGCTAAATCAGTTATTTCTGGTCAGATTGTGTTAAAATAAAGCTCAGATTAACTTGAGTGACGTAGCCTCAGACAGAGCAGAGCCTACAGTTAGCATCACACCCTCAGGATATGTTGATGACATCAGCTGTAAAGTATCAATTGAAATAAAAAAATAGTCAAACAACTTTTTTTTTTTTTCAAAATCAGACACTGAGTTGTAGAAAATACTGATAGAATAATAATGCATTTCTGAAGCCTTGGTGAGTTATGAAATAGAAAGAAGGTTTATTCGTTACTACAAGAGATATGGACAGGACAGGGCCTACCCAAGCAAGTCTCCATTAGTCTGATTTCTAAGCCTTTGTGCTCTGAGTATTTGTACTAGAACAGTGAATCTCCATACAGATAAAAGCAGAGTGACTTATTAATCCATTTTCATACTTGAAGACAGATAAAATAGTGTTTCCTGAAGGGTTGCGACAGTGTCTGCTGAGCTTCTTCACAAATGTTTCTGTCTGATGTGGGTTTTGGGCAGATATCCCTTGACATAAATCTTTTTTTCAGAACATAAATACCCACACATTTACATCACAATAGATTTCAAACTGATGTCATTTTTAAAATATATTGTGCAGTGGCAGGAGAAAGTTTAAAAGGTAAAAAGTTATTGGCACAGTTTTTTATTTATTACAGTGTACATTCTCCATCTCTGATATTATGACATATTTGTATAATTTAACTATGGCATTCCTAGTAGTAGTATTATTTGTATTAAGTAAGTATGTGGGAGTCGTTGTAGTAGTTAGCTAGTAAGCAGTAGTAATAGTAGTAGTAGAAATAGCGACAGTATTTGTACATGTTTTGCAGTTACTTCCCCGACTGTGACCTGATAAACTTTGGTTCGTGGTTCGCCTTTGCCTTCCCGCTCATGTTGCTCTTCCTGTTCGTGGGGTGGCTCTGGATTGCGTTTCTCTATGGAGGACTCAACACACGGTAATGTTCAATAGTTCAATAGTTTCAATTGATGTCATAACTTTCTAATGAGCGTATAATTTAAAACGGAAGGTCTGAATGATATGGTAGAGTATATTGGTAGGTAGAATGCAGTTCCTTTAATACAGGCATGCCCAAACTGTGGCCCGGGGACCAAATGCGGCCCTCAGACCAATTTTTCTTGGCCCCGAAGCTTCCAGGTGAATTGGCTCATATTACTTTAAACAGTAATTTTTACTGTACATTTCTGAAAATCTACTTTAACAAGCCCATATCAAATATTTAATGTGTTCCATTGAGGATGTAAGCATGAATAAAGGTCTAGTAGTTCAGTCTAACTTGTAATAATAACACAGATTTGAAGTATTCACTGTATTAGTGACCAGTCTATGGCCCTCAACCAGCCCTCAGCTTTGTCAGTGTTTTTATATGTGCCCTTAATGAGAAAAGTTTGGATAGCCCTGCTTTAATATTTCATGGTTAATAAACAAACTAATTATTAAAGCCACAAATTTGATATAGCCTAATTAGTTTCTGGAGCCAATTTAGAGAGATTTGAGTGTTTTTAAAAAGGGGGCATTGTTTTTATGCACCAATACAGGTTTTCCAATTCCTTTGTGCTCTTTTCTATTAATTAGCTAATTTGTGATGGTAGCATTTTTTTAAATTAGTTGTATTGTATGATATGGTTTTTGTATCAATGGTTGGGTTGACTTGTTGAATTCTACTTGTAAACTTAAATGAAGCGACGTCACTGTGCTGTATGTGCTAGAGCGTATGTAAGAAGTGCCCTGGGAATGCCCCAAATGAACTGCCCACTGGGATCAGTAAGGTTTTCTGAGAGTCCTTATGACAATTTTAGAGCAGAAAATCATAACGATAATTTTACTACAGTATAAATCCAGTGTATTTTCAAAGCTAATGAACGTTTTTCCAATCTTTTCTTGCAGGTTGTGTTTTAAGAGGGAGGACCACAGAGCGAAGGCAGAGGCCAGAGCCAAAGCCATGATCGTGGAAGATTACAAAAAGCTCGGGCCCATAAAGTGAGGACTCCTGTATGTCTTCAGATCTGCTGTAGCCTCCGTGAATACCTTTCCTCTACATTTTCACTCACTTTTTCTCCTCTTTTTCAGTTTTGCAGAAGGAGCAATCTCTTTCTTTTTCATACTATTTGCGGTTCTCCTTTTCACAAGAGATCCTAAGTTTGTCACTGGTTGGGCGGTGTTTTTTAAAAAGGGGTAAGTCTGCTTGTGTTGTAACTTGAGTCCACAAACTTGGAGGTTAACTGTTCAATCCCAGCTCTAACCAGCGTGTCAAGTTGTCATGTCTCGGAGCAAGACACTCCACCTATGTGACTAATATATATGTGTATGCGACTGTGTGCTTGGAAGTTATCTCAGATCGGTGGCCATTTCACATCAGTCAATCCCAAGACAGCTGTGGCTACAAAATAGGCTGAATATCACTGATATTGTGGACTGGGGAATGAATGAATCGTGCATTGTAAAGCTCTTTGCATATGCAGAGTGAGCCCCCATAGCTGAAAAGACAGAAAGTTAGAGGGGAGAAAGAATGTTTTGCTATGAATCATTTGAAATATGATTGATTGACAGTTACAATCAGGAAACAACATGTAGGAAATATAGTCTTTCTGGTTGGATTTTGCTAACTTGGCTATACCACCTTGAGAATGTCCCAATCTCATCTGACCTCGGAAGCTAAGCAGGGTTTGGCCTGGTTAGTACTTGGATGGGAGACTGCAAGGAATACCAGTGGCTTTAGTGCACACTGTTATTATATCCTTAGGCATAACTCTTCACCCACCTTTCCTAGAATGTGGTGTGTGAGTGAATGTTGGTGGTGGTTGGAGGGCTGATGGTTCAGATTGGCAGTCTCGCTTCCGTCAGTCTCTCTCAGGACAGCTGTGGTTACAGTAGTAGTTTGTTGAATGAATAACACAATATTACATGTTCTGGGTGTCTTAAAAGGCACTACATAAATCAATTGTATTATGATTCATATTATTATAACTCTGCTTTTTAGCTATGTTTCAGATGCAGTCACTGGCGTCATTATTGTGTCCATACTCTTCTTTTTCCCATCTCAGAAACCCTCTCTGCATTGGTGGTTTGACCCTCATGGTAATAAAACTAGTCTATGTAGTTAATTAATTAATTGATTAATTAATTAATTAATTAATAATTCATGTTGGACTAGATCAGTGATTTTAGGGTTTTGTTCTCAAGACTCTATTTGTTCAGTCTTGATGGTTTAGACCTGGCATAGCTCTGGTTTGGATCTGGATTTTTTTGTTGTGGTCGTAATTTGTTTTATTCTTTTAAGTCTGTTTATGTACCCACTAACCCATAGTTAGTCCTTGTTTTTTTTAACTAAATATTAGTTTAATAACACAATTACTAATTTTACATGATTATAGTAACTTTTGGGTCATATTAGTTCAGCATTAAATACTAGAAATAATCCAGAGAATGTTAATGATGTAGATTAGACTACAATACTCTGTTTGTGATAACTGTAATCTCTGGAGATTTACTGTGTGTGTGTGTGTGTGTGTGTGTGTGTGTGTGCGTGCGTGCGTGCGTGCGTGCGTGCGTGCGTGGGTGTGTGTGTGTGTGTGAGACCAAACCAAGTGTTAACCAGGATTAATAAAGGATTAAATATAGACAAATTGAACCAGGACTAAACCCAGATTAAACTAGGACTAAATCACAACTCTAACTGTAACAGAACTGAGACATGTCTAAACTAGGCCTGAACCAGGCTAGTAGTAACTTAACCTTGACGAAACCAGTAGTAAATCAGAACTAGACCAGATCTAAACCAAGATTAAGTTTAGACTAAAAATGACTGAACTAGGACTAAACTAGAACTAATCCAGCTAGGCAGTTTAAACCAGGTCTAAACTAGGACTAAACCAGGTCTAAACCAGGGCTAAACCTCGATAAAACCAGGACTAAACCAGTATAGGGACAGACCTGAACCTGGCAGGACTGAACCAAGTCTTAACAGGAATAAACAAGAACTAACCCAGGATTAAATCAGGTCTAATTGAACCAATACTTAAACAAGTACATTATGGGACTTTCAGAATTCCAAGAAAGTTCTATCTACGGCATGAGAGAGGAGCCATGTTTGGTCTGAACAGCTGACCAAACAAACAGAGGGGGGCACAGGGTTCAGAGTGGTCATTATTTACAAACTGTGTCGGACACTTAACGCAGTCTTTATCCAGTGTGTAAATCTTTCCTTTGTCTCATTTTTACTCAGCTTCCAACACTCCGTACGTTCCCCTTTTGTCCTGGAAAAAAGCTCAGGATTCTGTTCCCTGGAACATTATTCTGCTGCTGGGAGGCGGCTTTGCTATGGCCAAGGCTTGTGAGGTAAACCACAAAAGTTGAGCCTAGTTATAAATCATTCAAGAATTTTGTATCAAAATATAACATAAGGGGAGCATCATTTTACATTGTGTTCAGTGTAAACCAAAATATTGATCTCAAATGATTGATAATAGAAGCGCACAACATTTCTGAACCCTGTATGTACAACCTGGAGTCTTATTTTTACAAAAATGTGGGTGAGGACAGGGGGTAGGCAGTTTTCAAAGCACTGAAGCCTCAAATGCAAATACCATAACAGAAAACTCCTAACCCCTTAATTAAGTAGTTTCAAACTCTGAATAATTCTTAATAAACTGCTTGTTCATTATGAATTACTGGTAAGTCTTTGTTCATGTTTTATTAAGGCTGCTTAAGGTGTAGTTATTATAAAGTGGTACCAATTGTCCTCCTTATAGTAAGTGTTGGGAATTCCTTGAAAATGTATTTAGTTACAGGAGACTGAGTACCTTAATAAAAATGTATTTTGTAATGTATTCTGTTGGACCAGTCAGAGTACTATATTCTGAATACTTAAAGTACTTTCACATTAAAATGATAAAAGAGGTTGTTTTTTTTTACTAATGCTGCTCAGCTTGAAACATAAATTACATACTCGAGTCTGTGATGTATTCTATAGCTGTATTCTGAAAAACCATCAAATGAAAGGGTAACTACTGGAATAGAGTTAGGTAAAATTGTGTGACTCCTGTGTCTTGTGTTGTTTGTCAGGAGTCTGGTCTGGCCTCTTGGATTGGGGCTCACCTCCAGCCTCTGGCAGAGGTCCCTCCGGCTGCCGCAGTCATGCTCATCACAGCCTTTCTTGCCTGCTTCACCGAGTTTGCCTCCAACACAGCCACAATCATCATCTTCTTGCCTGTCATCGCTGAACTGGTGAAACTATAGGAATAACTCTATCTACCTTAATAATAATAAGAGTCTGATGCCGTGTGGTTTGTTATGTTTACTTCTGACTGTTACTGAACTAAAGAAGTTTACTTATTTACGTACTCATTGTTCTTAACATTATTATTTTTCCAGGCTATCCGTGTCTCTGTGAACCCGCTCTACTTCATGTTACCTGCCACAGTGGGCTGCTCCTATGCCTTCATGCTTCCAGTGTCCACTCCTCCAAACTCGATCGCTTTTGCTTCAGGACATCTCCGGATAAAAGATATGGTATGTTCAAAACCTATTCTTTGTCTGTCGTTTTTGCTCAGCAGGTAGAGCACTTCATCCGTCCTTACAGTGCACTGTACAGTATCACTGTCTGTGTGGGTCAGAACAGTACAAAGCTGTGTTGTAACACACACAGAAGGTTAATATCCAGCCACGTCTGCAATTTAACAATTTAACAACAGCAAATACAATGAGAAGCGCATGCAGTTCTGGTGCATTATTTAGAGCTGTGCTGGAGATAAACCTGAATTGGCTCACGCAGGCCCAGATTTCCCTGCTTTTGTTGGGTTGAGTTCAGGGTGCAGGCTGTGCGAATGATTGACATCTGCTTGAGCTCATTGAGCTGAGCACAGCATCTCGGCGTTATCTACCATATATTACCATAATGTAGCATGTCTCCTATGTCCCTTCAGGTGAAGACAGGCTTCATCATGAACATCCTGGGCATCCTGTGTGTGTCTCTGGCCATGAACACGTGGGGCCGCGCTATGTTTGATCTGAGCTCATATCCAGAATGGGCCCATCCTATCAACTCCACTGCAGAAGCCACCAGCATCAAGATCTCACCCATCCAAAACACTACGCTCTGATCCAAACACTACACTCTGATCCAAACACTACGCTCTGATCCAAACACTACGCTCTGATCCAAACACTACGCTCTGAAGGAGGGGTAGGAGCAGCTGCGAGGACGTCTGACACTAAAGGACATATGGACCCAACTCAAGAAAAACTGGGACATTTATGGATGGGAGACGACATAGGAAAAGTGATGTAAATGATGCACATGGACAACTAAATAAGACCATAAGGGCATACTTCTGAAATAGTAAGGTTCTTCATGTTAATACTGATTATACTCCTGATTATACTCCTTAGACCTGGTTTAGACCTGGTTTAGGCCTGGTTTGATCTGGTTGATCTACACTTTGTTTAATCCTAGTTTAGTATTTCTAGTTAAATCTTGTTAAATCTGGAAAGCTAGTCCCTCCTGCTTTCAGTTCAAATGCAAGGATGTTTTGGATCCTTTTGTTATTAAGAACAAAATAGATAACTTCTCTCTCCTGTTGAGCAACAGCTTTTAGTGCTTTGTCTGTGTGTGTTTTTTGTTTCTTTGTTTGTTTGTTTTTTTCTTTTATACTCAAACCAAAGGATGAACCATGCTTTTCTCCGATTGGTTAATCTGCCCGTCAATCCATCAGAACAAGGGGAGAAAAGACCCGCTCCCAGGCTAGTTAAATCCTGGTTTAGCCATGGTTTGGTCTTTACACTGTTACATTGTGTTGTGCTCAAGAAAGATCTGGACCTATGAGCAAAAGTGGCATTTTACTAGAACAGTTGTTTATTCAAATGAAATGAAACTGTGAAATTATACTGTATAGTTCAACTACTAGTGTACAATGTACAAATAGCATTTTTAAGTGATTTCTATATATAGTCTGAAATCTGAAGCTATATACTGCAAATGCCGTTAGTAAAGTTACAATGAATGTAATTGAAAAAAAATCTGCTACAATAATATGTAATGTAATATTTGTGAATAATAATCAGAACCTGCTGCTTTGGAACACATTTTTAAATGCATTTACACCTCAAATAATGATTTTGTGTTTGTGCCTGGACACTGACCAATGAATGTGTATTTTATTGTGATTTCTGAAACTTGAAATAAATGCTTGATTTACTTTCATTTTCATGTATTTATTATTTAGTCCATTTATAACTCCTTGCAGCCTATCCTAATTTCCAACTGCAGCACATTAACGCTACCATCTATACTTATACTGGCCACTCTAGATGCTACATCATGCTGCAGTCTGACAGTGTGCCAGCTTTGACCAGACAGAAGAAGTCCAGAGAGCACAGGTGAGCCTGGACAAAGGCCAGGTGAGGGCAAGGGGAACAGGTTTCACATCTGTCATCTACTCGTAAAAAAGCTAAACAAATCAACTTATACACCCTTACTATTGTTATTCTGCTATTGCTGTTCTCTTAAGTAGCTTTAACTTAAGACTGAATGAATGTCACATGGGCCCCAGTGTAAATAAGCAGAAGAGCCTAAAGTTATAAATTCCTCTAGATGTTTGTTTGGGTTGTAAACTGCCTGCAGTCACAAGCTTCACTACAATGGTTAACCTGTGCAAGGCTGAGGCTGTTACTCAATGCTAAAAGTTCACTAGAGTTGAATACTAATCTTATTTTATGTTTATTTCCCGGGACATACAGTCATGATAAAGGTAATATCAGGCTGAGGCCCTTTTATGGAGCTTTAGCTGCAGTTACACCACGTAGACTCAATGTCAGATCTTTAAGTAAGTAATCATTTTTAATTATTGATTTATTTCTTCTTTTAATCTTGACTTTTTTTTTTTTTTTAACGAAACATAGCTTGATAAAAACACAGGTAATGCAATTCTAGTAGAATCAACTTTACCCAACTTCAAATTTGAATCTGAAACACAAACAAATGAAAAGGGTGGAGGGGTGAGCAGCTTTTAGAGATAATTTAGTTACTCACAGGTTGACATTTGGGGTGTTTTCATCTTTTGAGTATGTTTCCTTTAAAATGGACTAATTAGTCATACAAACCTGTTCATATAGTCATACAAATGTTCTGGACACATTTGTCCCAATAAAGGTTAAAATGGTTGAAGATAAGGAGAAAGTGTCGTGGAGGACTCGGTCAGATCACAGAAAAGGGAGTGCCAGTGGGCCAAGCAGGAATGGCGCAAGTCAGAGCTCCAGGGTCATTATGAGATTTACAGAGAAAAGATGCCCTCTCCCTTGTACAACCACAGTTTACAAGGGAGAGGGATTTTTCTGACAATATTGGAAGTTGCAGTAACAACTCTCGCGTCCCGTTTGCTCCACTGACGTTAGAACTAATTTCCACATCTAAACCCTGCTACACCACCTAAACACTAAGCTGACTCACTTTGCATCTGTAACTGACAAAACTGTCCAAGAGATCGTCACCAGTCTGAGTTCATCTACATGCTGCCTCAATGTGTTACCTACTAGATTTCTTAAGTCTGTGCTCAACAGTTCATTATCACCACTCACTTGCATAGTTAACATGCCACTTCAATCCCATGAGCTTTGAAAACTGCAGGTATCAAGCCTCTTCTAAAGAAGAGCAGCCTTGATGCCACAATACTGAACAATTACCAACCGATCTCAAATCTGCTGTTCTCTGAAAAAAATGTTTACCAACAGTTTATAAACTTTTTCCAAATGATCAGCTCCTTTGATGTTTTCCAGTCAGGTTTTAGACGCCACCACAGCACTGAGACTGCTCTTATCAAGGTGACAAATGACATCCACCTGAACACTGATGCAGGCAAAGTCTCAGTCTTGATCCTGTTAGAGCTGAGTGCTGCCTTTGACATCAATCATGTATCTTATAGAGACTAGAGTAGAGGGTGGCCATCTCTGGTACTGCACTAAACTGGTTTAAGTCCTATCTAGAAAACAGAGAGTATTTTGTTGAGATCGGAAAATGTGTTTCAAATAAAATATCCCTGACCTGTGGGGTGTTGTTCAACCTCTACAAGCTGCTATTAGGCCAGTTAATACACAGCAATAATGTGTCCAACCACAGCTATGCAGATGACACTCAGACCTATGTCTCTCTGGCAGCAGGTGAATATGGGCCTGTGGATTCACTCTGCCACGGCATCCAACAGATCAGTGTGTGGATGCAAAACAACTTTCTCCAGCTAAACTCAGACAAGACTGAAGTTATAGCCTTTGGCAGAAACATAGACAAAGTGTTAGCAGTCACCTCCAGTCTCTCTCTCTCTCTCTAAAACCTTCAAATTAGGCTAGAAATCTAGGGGTAATAATGGACTCAGACTTGAACTTCAACAGCCACATCAAATCAATAACATTTGCAGCTTTTTACCATCTAAAAAACATTGCAAAATCAAAGCTATACTGTCAAAACCAGACTTAGAGAGACTTATCCATGAATTTGTCTCCTGTAACAGCCTGCTCACTGGCCTCTCCAAAGAAGCGTTTAAACAGGTGCAGTACATCCAGAACGCTGCTGCTCGGGTCCTGACTAGAACTAGGAAGTACGAGCACATACTGTCCTGCGCTCAAGTCTCTGCACTGGCTCCTGTGGCTCAGAGAATAGACTTTAAAGCGGCTCTGCTTGTGAACAAGTCTCTCTATGGTCTTGCACCAAAGTACATCCCCCACATGTTAGTGCCATATGAACCATCTAACACTCTGAGGACTTCAGGGACCGGCCTCCTGCTGGTGCTCAGAGTCAGGACTAAACATGGGGAATCAGTGTTTCAGTTTTATGCAGCTAAAACCTGGAACAATCTTCCTGAAGATGTGAGACAGGCCTCTACTTTGACAATGTTTAAATCCAGGCTCAAAACGGTTCTGTTTAGCTGAGCATATGACTGACAGGTTTTTTTTTTTCTGCACTCTTCTCTGATTCTTTGATTATTTATGTTTTGATTTGTTGTATTGTCCTTTTAATGACTTCTTATTCTGTAAAGCACTTTGAATTACTTTGTGTATGAATTGTACTATACAAAAAAACCTTGCCTTGCCTTGTTATTTGGGTCAGTGAAACATTTGAATACTGACATATTTTTGTTTGTTTATTTATTTACATTTGAAAACTCAATGGAGAGAGACACCAGACAAGCTTATACATGTTACATTTTGAGGACTTGAGGACACAAATTGAGGAGCTTTAAGTCATGTTAGAATGTTGTTACGTCATCACAAAATTATGTTATGTTTTGTTTCATTCACGCGTTTGAGTAATCCTTCATTAATATGTTTATGACTCCAAAGCTTAAAATGCTCTAGTCCACCTTGTGATTTCATGTAGTGGTAGTTGCTCTTTTATCTTTTATATTTTGTTTAGTAGAGATTGGGATTTCGAAAAATTTGAAATCTGACAGTTACACAGAAAATTCCACCATACAATTCTACTTTTTATTTTATTGTTTTGTAGACAAAGAAAAAAAACAAACAATGCAAAGTTAATAATCATATTAGTCAGTGTTGTGATTTAGCAACATTTTGTAACATTTTGGTGAGAAAATTCTTAAAATATGTCATTCCTGGCTCATATGACTCTTTGTCATGGTACATGTTTGTATCACGGGAGAATAACAGCCTGACTGGACAGTTCCTCTTTGACACTTCCTGATCGTCAGAGTCAAACAGAAAATGAAGTCTGTCGCACTCACAGCTCTCACACCTGTCAGGTAAGAATTTAATTTCATTCAAATTTAAAAGGTTTATTTAAAAAAAAATCATGTTTGACCAACAGACTTGTCATGAAATTGCTATAGAAAATATTTAATATACAATGTAGTGAATTATGTTCATTGGAGAAGCATAAATAATGATACATCAAACTTTTATTTTACAATAAAGAATACATAAAATAAATAAATAAATAAAGTATAAGACAATAAAATGTAATAAATGAATATGACCATACACATGCACTAACTGCTGAAACATGTACATTTGTTATATTTTAGTTAGTGTGTCACAATGACTGAGCCTACTTTTTAAAACAATGTAACTTGATTGTTTTAGAAAGTTAAATTAAGTTTACCTCAAGTGAAGCATGATGCCATTAAGTACAACATCGTCTACAACTAAATAGAAAAGGAAGCTGTCAGATCTTTCAGGTCAGGTGTGAAAACAACATCACATGCATTTAGTTTTGGTCTGTCTATTTTGATGTGTCATCTATGGCCCACTTTCACAGCCTTTGTCACTGATTAGGACAGAGCATCATGTGAGCTGTTTGGAAATGGATAATTATTACAAACCAGTGTGTATCTGTTCCCTCTGAACCTAAAAAATATATGAGCTATTATGATAAGTAAGCAATGCTGTGCATGTGTAACTGGATAACACAAGAACCTGTGTGTATACATAGTTTGAAGTTCCCCGATATGAAATGGATACAAGTCTACTAAATCTCCTAAAATAAAAGTTTTATCTAATATGTTATGCAAACAGTTTGATAGTTTCAGTTTGATGACGAATTCCTAATGTAAAGCTTAAAGGTGCTGGCACTGTGTAACTTTTCTGGTGGAGGGATTGCTTAGCCTCCTTACATAAAGTGTTTTGTTCATTTTTTTTTTATTTTCGAAAAAATAACTTGCATAATGCGTGCATTCTCATTGTGACTCCACAAATCTGATATGTAACTCATTGATCTGATGATTGTCTACACTGAGATTTGTTTGTTGTACTGTTTGTTGTACTGTGGAACATTCCTCACACAGCAATAACATCTTCATGGAGACAAGCCGGTGTAGAACTTCTTCCAGAAAAGTCAGTGCACCTTTAAATTAATACTTCAGTTACAAGGTCAGGTTCAGTTTCGCAATAAAAAAAATTCGCAATATCCTATTCTAATAAGCAGAGGTGGCCAATTTTATTTTGAGAACATTTTTGAGAAGTGCATGCGTCTTTAAATAGTTTCCTGATCCCATACTCCTACTTGAGAAATATATTTAGCAGTGTAACAGAGCTAACTTGAGTAAAGTACTCTCTTCCCACTATGAGTAAGTCTACAGGTGACAAAAGGTTTATGTTGACAATATTAAAGGATTTGAACACTTGTGTTTGTTTCACCTCCTCCAGATATGCTTATTTTTCTCATTTTGTAGTCCATCCTTTGAATATGCCAGATATTGTGCATTATATGATGTTTAGCTGTTCTAATTACATTGATTTCAAATTATAAATCAAAAGGTATACCCAGACAGTCTTTATTAACTCTTACTTGAGTAGTAGTTTCCCCAGTTTTGACTCTCATTTGAGTAATCTCTTGGACCACTCCTTACTTCTACTTGAGCATTATTATTTTGAAGTAACTGATCTTTAACTTCAGTACTATTTAATCTGCTTTACCCACTTCTGCTAATAAGTATTACTGCATTACTGATTTATTTGGAAATACTGTGCCTCTCTTGGTTCTTGGTAACTGTGTATTTTTGTCTTTCAGGAACCTCTTTGACTCTTGCAGACAGTCATTGGTCAGACTAGTTCATTACTTATGGACAGTTTACTGCTCTCCTGCCCCCTCTGGTTTGCACCTCCTCACTCTCCTCTCCCTCTGCTTAACTGTATCCATCACAACTGGATCTCTGCTGTATAACTGGCTCTGCAGCACACTCAGATACTCCCATGATGCATCTATCCAGACCTCATGCATCTACAGCGCCACCATGTTTGTACTTTGTGTCCTCTGCCATCCTTTGCGTTGTGTCCTTACCATGACACTACCAACTGTATGCACCAAGGAAGGACGAAAGCTACTGATTTCGGCCTCTTTTCTCCTCCTAGTGGTCAATGTAGTGCCTAACATCAGTGAAAATATAGGGGCTGTAGTGTTTATTCTCAAGTGCACAGCGGAGGGCTTCACACGCACTTTGCTTAACTCATCTGAACCCTGAACAAAGCCAAGCACGATTTGGTAGAGGAAACCATCAAAGTTAAAAAAGAAGATTTGAATATTGTCACCAATTTGAGAAATTTTAATCATTATACCCATATAGATGTTTCTGAAGTTAAGAATAGGTTTGTAAAAATGATTGGGCAAATACATCTAAACTTTTCCTACATCAGGGATATGCTTAAAGACTGCAAACTGATTTCAAATCGGATTCTTGCAGCCATTTTTGTGGCTTTACTAATTTACGAATCAGCACGATACCTACAATTCTATCTAACATCAGTTAAATTTGACAACCCGTATACAAAAACAAAGAAATCTGAAAATAAAGCCCTCAGTACATTGAAAAGGTGTAAACTCTCTGGTCAAGAATGCACTTCATGTTTGATAACTATAATTGCGGTGACACTATATTTTGTTGCCATAGCTACGATAGTGGCTTTGGACTATGTAGTGTTTCATATAGTGGAGGTGATGGTGCCTTGGCTGCAGGACTTTCCAACGACATCTGCAAGCATCAATGTTGACTTTAAGGTAATTATTTGTTTAGTAACTAATGATGCATTGGTCTTATATAGTGCTTTTCCAGACACTCAAAGTAGCTACACAATTCCACTCATCATTCATTCACTTCATACCTGTTGGTGGTAAACTACATCTGTTGCCCTGGTGTAGACTGACAGAAGCGAGGCTGCCAATCTGCACGATGGTTCCCTCTGATCACCACCAGCACTCACTCAGACACCACATTCACTACAGTAGTCAGCGTGAAGTGTCTTGCCCTAGTGCACAACAACAGTTTGCGCTAGAGCTAGCAGTCTCCCATGTAGGCTACTGGCCAGGCGCTGCTAATCTAACAGACTCATGCATTCTTAAGGCCTTTTGGCAAACTATAACCAATTAACAAATATTTGAAATATAGAAACAAATGATTACTTATTAATATCAGCAACTTATACTGTATTAGAGGACTCTGTCAAAGTCCCTCTCCCTCGCCCCACTCCATTCCTGAGACGTTAGCATTAAGAAAACAATTAAACAGTTATTATGTCCTACCCATTTTGGTTGGATATACTTGAGCCATCACAATAAATAGTACTTAATAAAAACGTAATATTGTTGCATTTCAACAAAATATCTCATTTCCATATAATTATATTATGGAAATTATAGTTTAATTAATGCCAAGATGCAATTATGGTGAGAGTGTCCTCAAAATGTCAAAATCATGAAAAATTAAGAATTGCTGCCATGGTAATTAACACAACAAGGTATCATAAACCTGAATAGTGAAAAGGTCCTCAAAATGTCAACAGGAAATTGAAACCCATGAATAGGTCAAACTACGATTTCCTTTGACTGAAAAAGGCAGTGAAGATGTTCTAACCAGAAGTTAGCTGTTTCTTGTTGCCATGTGCTTGGGGAAGACACTTCACCCGCCTATTGCCTTAGTGTTTCTATAACAGATCAATGATGCTCAGAGAGGGCAAAGGCGCAGAATGTGAGTCACGGCTGCCTAATGCATTGCACATTGAACAACACTAGGCTACTATTTTGGGCAGTTTGAGAGCCAAATATAAACCTGAGCCCTTATTAGAGTTGCATTAGGCGTTTTGCTCATCATGTGTCCACAGCATGACACATTTCTGTGTGTTTTAGGTGAAGTGGTTTCCCCCAGCCTTCTGCCTCATCCCGAGCTCGTGCGTCACCCACGAACTCACGAGCTTCCACCGCGATTACAGATGGACATTTACACCGGGCCCGTCCCTCTGTGACGTCACCACGTCACGTCCAAACGCCGGGGTCACGCTGCTTCTCGGGGTTCTGTGGCTTTTCACCTATTTTCTAGTTTTTATGGAAGTTTACGCCGGACGCATGCGTCGTAAGATCTCTGCGTCTTTCTTCAAAACACACGAGGAGAGACGAGAGGCTTACGGAGCGCGGAAACTTCAAAAAGCTGATACGGACGTGTGCCTCCGTGTGGTGAACGTGTGATGTTTCCATACAGTACACAGGATGCACATAATGCATCCTGTGTGAAGGTGTTATGCTAGCACTTCCCCCATAAGACACATTACAGTGCGGTTTTGACACAATCTGCATTTGTTAGCGAACTTTTTCAAACTGTAGTTTTTGTTTTCTACAGGGCTCCACTAGGTGTCACTGTAGAGCTTTGATCCACTGGTGCAGCCACAGCGTTACAGCAACAAAATCTGTCTTAAACCAGGCATAGAGGGTTTATTAAGAGCACTGTTCGTTGCAGAGGGAAAAGTGGTCATCTAAAAAAAGCTAAAATAAAAGTATAACTATATATAAGTAAGTCAATTACATATTTAGGATAATCTGAGGTATTATTTATGTTGTAGATGGCAATTAGTAAGGTAATGTATTATATTTGAGCACAAGTCGTACTTAAAATAGCCTAATTTTACATAGCCAGACACAGTGAAAGTATATGAAAACAAATAGACAATCAAAAACTCTAACTTACAAACTTACTCATGTGTATAGGCTACTAAATCAGGTATTTCCAAGTAAACAAAACCATATACTCAAGTAGCTCAAATGTAAATAAATATAAAGCCTTACCCACCTTCATTTACAATCACAAAATGTCCCGCCAAGATTAAATTAGAAAATTCCACATTTGACTGTCTATTTTAAACATCTCTGTAAAAACCTCCTCTCTTTAGTCAAACTCGTCTTTATTCCCACAAGGCTTGGGTTTATTTTAAGCCCGAATAATAATAGAATGTCTCTCTGTCATCTATTTTTGATTCTTTTGTCGTCCACCTCGTGATTGTCCTGAATTCTGACAAGCGGCACAGTGATGGTGGTCCTGTCACAGCCAAATGCATTATTCATAATGTCTGTGTCATATATCAGTTCATTTATAAGTGGGATTGGAGCTGTATTATTTATTATTCTATTTAAAGCTACCATCTGTAATTAGACTGGCCAACTTGGTCTGGTTGTGTTGTATTCTCACATATCACCACTAGATGCTAGCTACATTACTGATAGTTTGTAAAGGTTTCACATCCGCTGTATAAAACAACACAAAAAATAGAAATAAACTTTATTAGCTTTAACATGATGACTGAATGTTGTGACAGTAAAACATACTTATTTTTGTACAAATTGTTCTGTTGTTTGTATAATTTATAATGCTTGACTGGGAAAAAGCCAATTAAAAAAAAAATTAAGCCACTTTTATTCTGTATTTGTGTGTCTGTACACTATAAAGCAGTATGATCTCTTAAAGTGTTGTTATTTTAACTTTTATTTTTAGTCATTCACAGCAAATTATTGAGAAAAACGTTATTTTATATAAAATGTGCATGTTTGTGTTTTTTTTCAGTTCTAGTGCCAAGGTGACTAAACCTTACTGGGATCTATAATACACAAATTGCCAGGCAATTTTATATCAGTGTATTTAATCACAATCCATGTAAACTAGTATGTTTATATTGCCTTAATATTGAAGACGTAACTAAAGTAATTCTCTGATGACTTTAGTTGAATCAGAGAAAGCAGATGATTAGTTGCTTTCATGGTGATTAGATGAATCCACCTGTCACTCACCCAGAGCATTGTTAAGACCACCAATGGAAGGAGCATCTATGTTTGAACCTTCAGCTACATTCAAGAGAAAATTAGAGAATCACAATATATTAAAATGACTAAAATAAAAAATAGTCTCAGGAATCAGATCACAGAGATTTTTATCACCATATCATCCAGCTACCACAAAAAGAAATGTATTTACATTTGTGTTTCATTTGAAATAGAAGACCACATCCTCTTTACCACAGACTATACATTACACTGATAAACTCTATAGACAGCTATTCCCAGATTTGACACTACTGTGACTCTTGTTCTTTATATCAGCACTATTCTCCCTCAATGGCCAATCATTGAAGTCTATCTTTGTGAATGGAGAGTTATATCGTTTCTGCTGCTTCAGTAATTGTAGGGTTCACACTCATGAGCAGCTCCACGAATCCTGACGCCACGTCTACTGAGACGATTTGGAACAACTATTGATTTTTGTCTTTCAAGGTACTACGGATGTAATAGTGTGTGAAGGGAGGGAGAGAGAAAAAGAAAGAAGAGAGTGAGGACAGAAAAGGGAAAGAAGATAGAGGGGGTGAGAGAGAGAGGCAAGAGAGAAAGAGAGAGATGGGGGGAGGAAAGAGAGAGATGAGAACACTACAGAGAGCAAGAAAGAGGAGACAGAAGGAGGGAGAGGGGAGAGAGAGAAGGGAGAGGAGGGGGAATAGGGGGAGGAAAAAAGGGGGGGGGGCTAAAGAGATAAAGAGGAAGATTGGAGAAAGTAAGTGAGAGGGGGTGTGAGGAAAGAGTGAAGAGAGAGAAGGAGAAACAGAGAGAGCAGGAGTAGAGAAGAGAGTGAGGAGGGAGAGAAAGAGGCTAGAGAGAGCAATAGATAGAGGAAGTGAAGAGGGCGTGAGAGCTGAAGAAGGGGAGAGAAAAAGGGGGAGTTACAGAGAGGGGAGGTTGGAGAAAGCAACTGAGAGCAGGTGAGGAAAGAGTGAGGAGACAGAGGAGAGATAAAGAGAGATAGGAGGATGAGAAAAGGGAGTGAGGAGAGAGAAGATGAGGGGGGAGAGAAAGAGAAGGTTAAAAAGAGAGGAGATTGGAAGAAAGAGAGGGTGGGTGAAGAGAGAGAGAGTGAGGGAAGAGAAAGAAAGAGGGAGATAAAGAAAGGGAAGACAAATAAGTAGAGGAGTGAAAGGTAGGAGGTGAGAGGGGGAGGGGGAAGTTGAGAGGAGAGGGGAAGGGGAGAGATGGATGAGAGACAAGGAGGGTAAATAAATGGAGAGTGAGAGAGGAAAGGAAAGCAAAAGAGAGGAGGAGTGAGGAGAAGGTGAGGGGAGGAAAGAGGAGATACAAGGAGAGAGAGGGGAGAAAGAGAAGAGAGAGGAAGAGAGAGAGAGACTGAAAGAGAGAAAAGAGAATTAGAGGAGAGTGAAGTAGAGGAGCTAAAGAGAAAGGGAAGAGGAGAGAGATAATAAACGAAGGGGAGAGGGGGAGGAAAAATGGAAAGAGGAAAGTAGCCAGCTAGAGTGGTAGCAAAAGCAAGAGACTGAGAGAGAAGGGAGAGAGAGAGGACAGATGCGGCGGACACTGAAAAAGGACCATAGATTTACACTTGGTTGAAGATAATGTCAAGTGAATGCGGTGCTCAGTGAGAGATGGTGAGTAACAAATGGACTAACCTTTAATACAGGCTAGATAATCAGTTATTTGTAAGAATGTTAAAGTAGTTACTCAAATAGATTTTTTATTTCTTGAAAAAGTAAAAGTAATGCGTTTTTTTTTTATGTATTTCTCAGTTTTGTCATAGAAGAACGATATTTTGGTCCATAACATTTTGATTTGGTTTTATCGATTGAATTAAACTGTATAAAACTGGTATAATAACATTTTCTCACGCTATACAACTTTACATAACACTATCCTTAACTTTGACTTTCATGCTTTTGCAGATTTTGCACTGACCCCACTGAAGAACAATGGAAAACATCACAGCCACTTTCAAAGACATCCCACGAGTTGTAAACTTGACCGAAATTCCCCGAAAAACCTTTGGAGGAGCAGATCATCACCATCTTTTTGACACTGCTGATTTGCGGAGTTGGCATTGCTGGTAACATTATGGTCGTTTTGGTGGTCCTCCGTTCAAAACACATGGTTACGCCAACTAACTGCTACCTGGTCAGCCTTGCTTTAGCCGACCTGATTGTCCTGTTGGCTGCTGGCTTGCCCAATATCTCAGATGTGGTTGCATTTTGGATTTACGGCTACACTGGCTGCTTGTGCATAACTTATCTTCAATACTTGGGCATCAATGTATCTTCTTGTTCGATTTTGGCTTTCACAGTGGAGCGATATATTGCGATTTGCCATTCAATTAAAGCTCAATTCATCTGCACAGTTTCCAGAGCTAAAAGAATAATTGCTGGAGTCTGGGTTTTCACTTCTCTCTATTGTGTTATGTGGTTTTTCCTTGTGGATATAAACGAAACCATCTACTCAAATGGTGTAGTGGTGACTTGTGGCTACAGGGTATCTCGGAGTCTGTATATGCCAGTGTACTTTCTGGATTTTGCCTTATTTTACGTCATCCCGCTGTTTGTTGCCATGGTTTTGTATGGACTTATAGCCAGAATCCTGTTCATGAGTCCGCTGCCCCCCCACCTCAACGACAGAGGAGGGTCTGTGCACCACGCCAATGGTACCGGCAAGAACAGCAAGGGGGCGCGCACGGCCAGGAAACAGGTAAAAAATGTTCAGTTTAAATTATAGCCTGTCTTTCAGAATGGCTCCCCAATGGCAAAATCATTGTCCTGATGACCTCTGAAACACTTAGACTGTATATATAAATGGACAGAGCTGACCTGCTAGCCACAGCGTTCCAAATATAAAGTGAGCATGGGTGTGCTTCCAGCTCCATTAACTCTGGATCCGATTCACTTTCTACTGAAAAACCGTTGCCCCTCTCTTGGTAACTGCTGCTGTCAGGTTCATCATTTTGGTTTTAAAATGTTCGTATTCAAAATGCTAAAGGAACACTAACTTTTCTGGGGCCATGGCAAACCCTCCCCCAGAAAAGTTGCATATGGTACCTTTAAACATTTAAGCATGTATTAATGAGAATTGTATCTCCAAAATTAAAACTTTGACTTTAAACTTTACTCCTGGTCTTTAGATTAATATTGGACTTTTCCATCTTAATCCATTGTTCCCCCGGCCACTGCTGCCATGAGGCTGACTGATATAGTGCCTTGCCCAAGGACACAACAACAATAAGGTTAAGGTATTCTTTATTGTCACTGTAGAGTTAATTGTCCTGTGCCCATCTTTCAGTGCTGCTGGGGCAACTGCAGTGCATGTTATGTGGGGGTTCAATCGACAGCTCTTGGTCACTGGGTGAACATTTCAAATTGAGCTGCCTTATTAGTTTTATTTTATTAAATGACATACAGCTGGTTAATCAAATTAATCTTATATTTTTTCAGTTAATGTGTTAGTTAAAGTATTACAGCTGAAAATTCTCGAAGCATGTCCCACCGGAAGGAGGCCTGGAAATGCCTTGGAATCCCCCTGGAAGAGCGGGAGGAAGTGTCTGGGGAGAGAACGTCTGCCCCCGCAATCTCGGCCCAGATAAGAGCAAAAAGATGGATGGAAATTCTTGATTAAACACATTTTTGCATGTGCTGGGAAATTGTTTGCCAGAGATCTTGATTACATGCTTCTTCAATACTCAATGAGGATGTGAGTCTTGTCACCAGTAAAGCTCCCTGTTTTCAGAATGGGCGTGATTGACAGGTGGATGGGCGTGATTGACAGGTGGATGGGCGTAACTGACAGGTGGATGGGCGTGATTGACAGGTGGATGGGCGTGATTGACAGGTAGGTTAGCCAATCAGGGACACACTCCACACTCCTTTGTTTCATGCTTCACTGAAAACAACATTGCATGATCACATTTAACGTGCACAGATAGGGCCCAGGTGGGGCTTAAGCACCTGCCCCTTCATCATCAACTCTTTTTTTTTTTGTTTAATATTTGCCCCAATGAAAAAACTTTTGCTTCAAACTCTCCTTTGCTCATGCTTGTTGCAGCTTCAAACTCCACATGTGTTTTTAACTTAAACAGCACACAGAGACAAATCCAAGACTGTAGGAACAGTTTAGAGTCCATGATGATGTTCTACACAATCTAAGCTTTTAGACCATTTGAATTTTGGACAATCCGTGTCTTGATGATGATGTTATGAGCAGAAGAGGTGCAATAATGCGTCTGTAGATTGAATAGTGTGAGAATATGGCCTCGATGCACAGTGTATCTCTTGGAAAAGATCCATTTAAGTCTAGGTGTGTGGATAAAAGTTTTAGACTGGACTGTGACTGTTCCCTGGACCCCAGTGTGAGGCTGTGCTCTGATAGTAGCCATATGCGCACTGGAGCAGGGGCGGTGCACTGGGGGGACCAGAGGGCTGGGGCTCCACAAACAACCAAGATCAGCCTTTCTAAAATGGAAGTTAATGACAAGTGTGGCATATAAGTAGGCCAGTTGTTATAGTCTAATAAACATTTGCATGTTTTGAATCTTGGAGAGAGGAAGTACAACAACAACAACAAGCTTATATCCCATTATTCTGTATTAGGCTGCAAAAAAATAGGATTTCTTCACCTAAAACTCCCCAGGCAGTGGGGACCAGACTGATATCCTTATGTATAAAAATATAGAGCTTTCATTAGGGATTTGCCAGGTAAGAAAATTGTATTAATCTGTCATTAGGTATAATAATGTGCCTTGAGCTGTTGGGATATGTATAATTTGACTTTTAAAATGTTAGTAATAAAATGTGTCAAAAATCCACAAGCAGCAATAACCAAACAAATTATATTCATTGAAAATTAAATAATAACCCCCCTATTTGTTTTAGTCAGCCTGTTCACCTTCTGATAAGTCTGGAGGTTCAATTCTTGCTACAGATTTTGCTTACTGACCTATGTCGTTGGGCAAGAATATCTCTGCCAGCGTGTCCCCGACAGGCAGCACGAAGCAATAGTGTAATAGTGTAGCATAGTGTAATACAGTAGTACAGTAATAGTGTACCTTCACCTTTCTTTTGTTGTGTCATTGGGAATTGGATTTATTTATTTATATATAAGTATGCACACAAAAGTGAACTCTGGCACTCATTTGGAATAAGGAAAATAATAAGGAAAAACTGTGCATAATGGTTTAAAAAAAGTGAATGCTGATTCTTTCAATACAGTACAACTTTAAATGTGCAGTATCAGTTAATGCAGTAACAGCATACAGTTATGTTTTCTGCTACTGTGCGTATGAAAAGACACCCTGTAATTCTCAACCCTTATTCTTTTCTTCTTTTTCTGTTTTCCAGATCACAAAGATGCTAGCTGTAGTTGTGGTCCTTTTCGCCGTGCTCTGGATGCCCTACCGCACCCTGGTGGTTGTCAACTCCTTCATCCAGCCTCCTTACCACAACTCCTGGTTCCTGCTTTTCTGTCGCATGTGCATTTACTCCAACAGCGCCATCAACCCAATCATCTACAATCTCATGTCCCATAAGTTTAGGGTGGCCTTCAAGAAGCTCTGTGCCTGCTCCAGAGAAGACAAAGAGGACAAGGCAGCAGAGTTCAATATGCCCATATATTTCACAGTACAGAGGGATGTGTCCAATGAAAGTCACATGACGGTAACAGAACCAGAAGAGGAGGAGGAGGAGGAGGAGGAGCAGGAGAGGGGTCAAGGCTTGAGGAGGCAGAAGATGCACAGATGTGATAAAAGTACAATGACAAATTCATATTTTTTTAGAAAATAAAAAAAAGTTGTTGCTTTTCCATGTACAGCTGATCTAAATGTGAATGCATAATCGAGAGGCAGGACAGTCTTCACTGGCCCGTAGGCAGTGCCAGCTCCCCCGTGTGAATAAGCATGTTATTTGCCAACAATATTTTAATACTATATGCACAGTATAAAACATTCAATATCAAAGTATTTTCTTTTTAAATAATACCCTAACTTTGGAAGGAGACTGAGGGGGGCAATGTGCCAGTAGATGTTGATTATTACATCTATAATTTGCTGGATTCTCCTAGTCACACATTTAAAATTAAAGGTATATTATCAATTGACGATGAGGCTGCGGTCACAGATGCCCTGAAGGAGAGGAAGATGTGACCGTTTTTGTGCCATCGCAAACACACAATAACACATTTATTGTATAGATGAAATAAAACATAAATAATAATATTTATGTTTTATTATTTTTTTTTATTGTGCTGTTATGATAAGCTGTCAATATGGCCACAGACGCCCTGAGGCAGACTTATGACAATGTGACTATTGTGTGTCACCAACAAAACCATAATCTCAAAAGCACAAATACAGCGGAGGTGGGTGAAGAGCAGTATTGCCACTCTGATCTCTGTAGATAACAAAAGACAAGTGTAGCCAGAGAATTTACATGGAGTGTATCTGTGAATCACTGTGGACTTAATCTCTGATGTGAGACTACAAGAATTATATGGTCAAAATGTTTCATTTGTGGACTATGTTCTGTGGTGAAGTCAAGTTGTTAAATGGCTCTATAACAGCATGTATAATGAGCATGCGTGAAGGGATGGGAATTTAAAGGTACACTGTGTAACTTTCCTTGTGTAGTTTATACCTGCTTGTCCCCATGGAGATATTATTTTGCCTAGCATGTCCTAAATCTACAGTATGGAGACAAGTCATTACGCTAACTCTGTCATGAATAAAAGCATAATAGATACATTTAATGCCATATTGTGGAAAATTCTAAGCAAACTAATATCTCCATGGAAACAAGTAGGTGGCCAACTCCCTGTCAGAAAAAGTTCATGTGCACCTTTTTGTAACATAGGCTATTCTAAACAATTTACACACAACAATGATGTAATTACTGTATATTAAAATGGACTTGCACTTTTATTCAGTATCAGTATTTAATAATGGTATATTTCAATGTTTCTAAACTTTAAAATGTGAGTTAAGTTAATTTGTAATAAAACTGATCCTATATGTAAAATGACGTGCTGTTTAAAATATATTTTTTTATATTGGGTTTTCAATTAAACAAACAGCTGCTCACATAGCAATGACAAGACCTAAAAAGATTCCAGGATTGAATGCACAAATGTAAAATAAATATACAGTGTAATTAAGTAATTTGAGAAAGATAGAGCAGATATTGTTTATCATAATTGTTGTGGGGTTTTTTTTTTGCCTCTTCAAGAAGTTTTACATTCGAGAGTTGACATACTTCTGACATTGAGAAAATCCAGTTATTGTATCTGTCATGAGTTTTGTATTTTTAGCCACAGGTGATGTGCAACCAACCTGACAGCAGCTCAATATGGAAACAGTGCACTGCAGCTAATTGGTGTCAACAAGTCACTCAGCACCGGTTGGTAGAACTGGGAAGCTATATTTGTCAATGAATTCTGCACTGTCATAAACTAAGCAGAAACATTATCAACTGCAGCTAGTTGAAAATGCATCTGTAAGTAGTGGAAGGTAACAAGGTACAAGTAGTAAAGTACAGTAATTAAGTATATTTTACAGTGGATACTTTACTTGTACTTCACTAAATTTGAGAGCAGATATCTATACTTTCTACTACACTACATTTTTGAACTGGACTTAAAAGTAAAAAGTACTTTTCATATAATTTGATAGGTATTTTTACCATGTTCAAGATAACATCCTGACCAAAGTGTTTAGGTTCAAGCTTCAGCTTTGAGCAAACAAAAACAAATACACAAAATTCATAAGATGAATTAAGAAACTGATTTGTATTGCTGTTAACCAAAATATGTATAATTTTAAAATCAGTTTCAGTACATTTAACACTTAAACAAAGTAACAACACTTGTTGAATACTCTTTTTACTCTTAAAGTACATTTTTAAAAGGGTACTTAAATACTTTTACTTAGGTAGATTTTTTTCATGTGATACTTTTACTTGAGTAACTTAACTTAACTAGCTTTGTATCTGTACTTTTACTTAACTAACACAATTGAGTACTTCATCCAACGCTGTCTGTAAGTTGCATGCATCACATAGTTCTAAGCTCTTACTTCATAGCAAGTACATGATTTGATTTTTGGACAGTTGGACTTAGTGCAAACAAGATAATTAGCAAACAAAATACAGTATTATTGTAGTATTTGTAGTATTGAAATCATATCAAGTATTAAGCCTTTCTCTATAGTTTTGAAATCATGTTTAAAATTGTATTACCATGACGACACTACCTCAGATCTCCTCATCTCTGTCAGTTAGGGTCACCAACACTACAAAATCACAAGGAGTTCATCCCTTTTCATGCCTCCAATATCTATGGTGTATTATAACAAGTCAAAGACAGAGCTATCCACCAAAAATGTCAAGATGGATCAAATTAAAGGTGTTTTTGATAAATTGCAAAGAAAGATTTTCTAACTAACACTCCAAAAATAAATTAAAGACTCTGTATCCGATCTCATATATCTCATATCTCATATATCTGTCTTGCACCAGCACAGATATATTGTATAAGCAGCTCTTAATGTCATAATATGTCCAATGTGTGCTGTCTACATCCAATTATAAAGTGTTTCATTGTCTGATCATTGGGAAGTGTGTGTTAGCATGTTACTCTGTTAGCTTTATCGTCACATCAAAACTCCGCTCTGGTTGCTTATAAACTCATCACAATCAGTAATTGGGGTTTTCAGAATAACCTTGCACCGCTGCAAAATTATTGTAGCCATATCTGCACTAGGGTTGACAGAAGGAAATGAGGCTACCAACCTGCACCACTGGCCTCCCTCCGACTACTACCTTGAACCACAACCTCGCACACACCACATTCATCGGTAGGAAAGGTGGCTGAAGTGTCTTGCGTAAGGACAAAATAGCACTAAGGCACCTGGTACTCCTGTTGATCTCCCATCAAAGTACTAACCAGGCCCAATGCTGCTTAGCTTCCAAGATTGGTCATTCTCAAGGTTATGTATCATCCAAAGTAATAATGTATTTAACATGATGAAAATTACTCAGAATACCAGTGTTATTATACCTATTGTAAGCATTACTATATTACAAAGAGGCATGCTGCATTTCAATCAAACTGTGTCTATATCTCTATAAAAAACACATGAATAAACCATTGGATAGTACAACATCAGCTTCTACAGTACATGTTATGTCATTTCTAATTGACAAACAAAAGGGCCTTCTTCTCATCTGATGAATAATGCATTTGTAAACTCTATGATTGTATGTGGAGAGCTCTCACCTGGTCACATGGCACAGAGAGAATCAAAGGGCAGAGCTGGGAGGTGCAGGAGGCTCATTTATGGGGTATGAATGGGATCTGTATGTGCTCCTTTTGTTTAGAGCCTTCTTCACAGTGATGAGTTTATAGGAAGATCTAAAGTAAATGATAATGATTCATCCATGTTTCCCAGTGTTATTATTTAGAATTATAGTGTTCTATCTGGTGTCAAAATTAAAGAGCCTGTACCTGATTTAAATTTATTCAAGTCAAGATAAATGCTCTTTACATCATGCATTGTGTGGTAAAAACAGCCCAATAACAAATACATTGAAACTGTAAAATATAATCTATCTATCTAATCTATTTCACAAAGCATTTTGTTGTGTATCAATTAATAGAGAAGCTACCGAGAGAGTCACCTCTTTTTGTCCCATCAGACACATTGTTCACAAGGAATCATGGGTGAAAACTGCCTGTCACTATTCCAGACACTTTATGGTCACCATTCCCTCTGTCGCACCTCGAGCCACATTCAGACAGTGCAATCAGATTTGTTCATTTCAGTGTGAAACTAAGAAGCTCATAGTCACCTACGGTCACTATGCTAATTGTTTCTGTGGATATCTGTGATGTTTCTCAGTCCCCTGTGATATTTTTTTATTATTATATATATATTTTTTTTTTCCACGTAAGCACCCATGTTTGTTTTGATACAGACAGACCATGCCTGTCCCTTATTGTCTAATCCACCCATCAGTCACGCCCCTCTGAAAACAGGGAGATTCACCAGTGACCAGACTCACATCTTTCTAAAGTACTGAAGAAGAGCGTATTCTGTATCCCAATCAAGCATTTTTACATGAGCAAAAACCCATTTCATTTCCAGCCTGTTCCATTGTCCTAAGTGGTCTAAACTTGAAATATCACATATATATATATACTATAATTTTAAGGGGACGACTGTTATATAGTACTAAACTGACCATGGCATAATGCTTGTTTCCATTTCAAAAACATAACTGGAGTTGTGTTTTCAGTTAGAAACAAAGTTACAATGGAACTCAACATTCCACACCATGATTTGAATCACAAAAATTAAATGTTTTATAACTTATTTAGATTACTAGATTATTGCTAGTCTTATATTTCATGAACTTGCTCTTGTCACATATTGTTTTGATTTCAGTAAATTTCTTTGGACAGCTCAGAAAATCTCATAGTAATTCCAGACATGGTTTTAAGTCAATAGATTTAGACTTTATGTGTAAATACGCTGGACTGATTGAAATGCTTCTGAAAATATTGCAAAACAACCTAGAAAACAACCACAAAAATCGTAGCTTTAGCCCAGAGTAACCATTTATAAAAGACTGGAACACATCTGAATATTGAACATAGCAGTCTATTAAAAGCCCTGACGCAAGACTGTTAAAATTAGCGCAAGGTTTTTGATCATGTCTTGAAACACTCATATTTCCATTTGGTTCAATCGCTCTTTTCTGGTGGAGTGAGGCAACAATGAATGGAGGAAAGTGAATGATGAAAGTACTATTAGCCATTACTGCCTCTGACTAGCTTCATTTTACCAAAGAGATCTATCATCCTTATATGAGTTGTGCCCTCTCTTCAGGCTGAGAGGACATTTAGAGCCCTGCTCATATTTTGTTACCAAACCAGATTAAAGAAAAATTTAAAGGGCCCATATTAGGCTATTTTGGGATCTATGTCATGATGTTGTTTCCTGAACACAAACATACCTGGGGCTGTGTTTTGTTTCATTCATACATGTGTAACACAAAAACTCTGCATGGTTAGGCAGAGTTCTTCTCTCAAACTTAAACACTCTGTTCCACCTTGTGATGTCATGTGGTAATACAGGAAGTGCTCCATTGTGTTTTTAAACTCCATACACGTTCCCTGCAATCATCCAAATGATTTTTCAGCCCTGGAATTGCAAATCTATTGAACAAAAAGTAAAAGGTTAACTTGAAAAATACCAGTACATGACATCACAAGATTGAACAGAACGTTTTGAGCTTTGGAGATGTTGATTACTCAAACATGCGTGAATGAAACAAAACACAAGATAACAGGTAACAACATTACAACGTGGCTTAAAGCTCAAAAAAGTCAGTTTTGTGCAATAATATACCTTTAAACAAAATATGCAATATGTAGGTTTTAGCAACACCATGGCAAAAATCTCATTGCACAATTATTAAAGTACTCCCCTCAGTTTGGCAACAGCTCTGGCCGGTACATATGCCTACTGTTGTTGAGCTTTGGGACACTTCATCCACACTGCCCAACCATGAATGTAGGGACAGAGTGCTTCTTGTTATTGCCGCGTGAGTATACTTAAACATATCAGTGTCATCAATAACTTGGAAACACTGGAAACCATTCAAAAAAAGATTCAGCTTAGAACTTTTAATCATGTTGTTTTCCCCATCATTTACCCACTCAAAGCTGTATTTAGAGATGATGATCCAGATAAAAGCACAATATGTCTTGTTTAAGTCTATTTTTAAATGGTTTAAGTAGCTAAGTGGATTTTTGTCTGCGTACATTTTATTCTTGTATTTGTGTTGCTATAGACCTAGTGAAATTTCCCATGGACGAGTACATGTCCTCTTATCTTATCTTGAGAAGTTATTTAACTATTTATAAAAGCACAAGCGGTAATCTCTGAGAACCTCAAAAACTATTTATTTGAGTCTCCCCCTGCTGTTTGGAGGTGGGCTCTGGTTTAGGTCTGGACTTTAGCAGTGACTGGGGCAGTGCCTCTGTGTGGCTGTACACAGAGTCACGCACACATGTACACAGTCTATGGTCACACACAGATGGGACAAGTCTGAGCTCTGCAGAAACACGACAAACTATACGACAACCATCTCCAGGAATGCCTCTCGCAGGTATGGATAAGTATTTTAAATGTATTTTCTATGATATGTCCTAGGATAAGATAGTTATTAGTCACCACTATACTGTACATAAAATTAACATTGTTTCCAATAACTAAATCAATTACTGTGACAATAGCTTATTGTGTTTTCTAAAGCAACATTTTGTACTTTTTCCTTTTTTTTTTTATATATTTTAAATACATTTTTAGCCATGTTTACTCAAGTGAGCATGTGTCTGTTAATAAGTATATTGGCAAAGTGGGTAAAGGTAGTAATTTTAACAGTAAAAGATTGTGTATCTTTTACTGTTAAAATTACTACTGCCATATTATAGCCTAACAGTTTAGAATAAAAGCAAAAAACTAGTGCATTAGGCCTGCACCTAGGTTTTCTATTTCTAGGACCCATTCTGTTGCCTTGATTTACTCTAATTTCTATTTTATCAAGATTTTATTATTAGTAAAAGTGTAAAATTAACTGTGGGGTTAATACAGGTGAATAAAGCAAAATAAGAAGTTCTGCATCAGGGATTGTTGGCTTACAATTACACAAAAGACACATTTTTTTTTTTGTAACCCATTCTGTGATGAGACTGTGTAGAAAGTGCAAGTAGAAAAACATATGAGGGCTGTGTCGTGGAGTTAAGACGATTGGATCATCTTCTGCTAAAGCTAATCTGCTAATGCCCCTTAGTTGACTGATCTGTTAGCACGGCTTACCTTGTCACGTTAGCATCCACTGGGACAACACAGGATAACACCACACTGCTAACAACACAGCGAACATGAGGCAAGGTAAGAGGCACGTGAGCCTGAAAGAAACACAAATATTTAGTTTTCATTTGAGCTAAATAATATTTTTGAATGTTTTAAGATGTTTAGAAAATGCTAGCTAGCTCAATGAATAGAATATTGTGTGTCCAGAGCAGATGTCCATAACAACAAGTGGGTCATTTCCTCTTCTGTTTCCTGTTTGAGCAAAAGAATGAGGAAAACTACACTCACCACTGCACCACTGCACTGTGGACAAAAATTACATTCATCTATAATAATCTTGATTTGGTTTTGGGTTTTGACAAGTGAAGATTTGTCTTATTATTATTATTACCAAGCTATGTATACCAATCTCCAAAACAAAATGAATGTGAATGCTTTTCCTCTGCAACTTTCCACACACAAGTTGCAACTTACCAACTCAAGTGTTACAATCCTTATCTGAGAATGTGTTTAATCTTTATCAACAATATTATTTCCTTTTGTACTTTTGATAATAGAGGCTGAAATAGGTCTTTAGATAACTTCACTCTCCTTGCTCTGTGCAGGTGCAGAGGAAACACGCCAGCTTCCTCTCCTGGAAAAAACATGCAGGAACTTCCTACTGTGTGACTGAACAAAGGGAAAATACACAAATGCAGCTATAGTAATAAAGATAAGCCTCCAAAATGGCCACTGTCACTCCTCAGTTTGTGACTGTGGAGCCTGCACTGGGCCTGGCAGAAGACTCATGCACTCTACAGATTAATATCATGTATGAAGTCATCCCCTCAATCGTCTGCTCCGTGTGTCTCTCCTTTGGACTCATCTACTGCTTTTTTGGTACGTATACAACTTTCATGGATTCTGTAAGATTATGGACGTTATCTGGCCTCTTACTAGCCCAGAGACGCTGTACCCGAGGGGTCCAAGAAACAAAACAAACATTTGTGAGCTCTTCACCTTTAATAGATCACACCATTGCAAAACTGACAGACAGCATCTCCCCGGGACAGACAACAACCACAGTGCAACAAAAACCCCATTATATAGTATGACCTAAACCACTAAGCCCCAGACACAGGTAAATTTAGCAGTAGGAAAATTACTACAGAATTTACTATTACACTATTTACAATTATGTACATTAAGAGATTAATATTGCAGTGTCAATTTAGCATTAATTTTCATGTATGGTTATTTAAAAAAACACAAAACAACAACCTCTCTTCCTTCACCTGGCCTACAATAACCATGCAGCAGTCATTGAATGAAAAAAAAATGTTTCACACAAGTGAGTTATTTTGTCCTGATGCACTGTACTAATACAGAGGTTACTTCAGCATGGCAGTGAGGAATTCTCCAAAATAAAGGGAGCAAAACATGAATATATTTGTCCACCATGTATGGACTTGTCTAATAGGACTGTCAAATTTTCTTTTTAAACAATGGTTGTTTGTCTTAATTGTCTCAAAAAACAGAGCAATACAATCCAGCACAGCATAATCTGTATAAAACTAGTTGCAGATGCTCACACTTTCTAGGTCAGAGCTAACATGTCACTACTAGAGTTTTATCATTGGTGCCAAAAAACCTGACTGGATCATTGGCTCACCTGGAGCTGACCCAGAAGATGCCCAGAAGGTGCCAGGGTTTAGGCCGATCAGAGCTGGCACGGGCAGGACTTGGAGCAGGAGCTGGAGGAGAGGTCGGCAGATGGCATTTGATCTGATGTGTTTGAATTTGACTGAGGTAGCGTCTTGCACCACCTGTTACCAATGTAACAGTCTTTTAGGGATTTCATTGTAAACATTGAACAATATTATTATATCTCAGTCACAAAGTTTTATAATGAGCTTTGAAAAAATCCATTTGAAATTCATTCTGAAGTTCTGCGACTAAGAAGAATAGTTTTGTTGCCATCGGCACCTATACAATTGCTTCTTTTCAACATTACTAAAATTCATCTGTTGAAAAAACACAGGGTCCCTAACAATAAATATAGTTTTGGGTAGTTACAAATGACATGTATAATAAAAACTGTAGAGTTGACAATGATCCATACTGACAAAATGTGTAGTATTTTTTAAGATTTTGTGAGCACAGGGTTGAGACTGGTTCGAGGGCATGATCTTTGCTCAGCTGAAAACATGTGACAAGGTAAACACACATGCGCTAGTGCCAAAGTCCACAACCACCGTCAGCCTAAAGTTACACATTTGAACTTTAAAGAAAAACAAAAAAATCACATGTGAATATTAACAAGTCACAAGATCTAAAGCAACTATTATGTTTCATATAGAGAATTTCCCTGCACCCTCCATTCGCTTTGTATGAAAACAAGATAGATAAAATGTTCTCATTGGTTTAGGAACAGCTTTTTAAAATGTTGCTTTATTGCCAGTGTTGATGTGCCTAAAATGTTTCACCTAAGCATTAGCAACAATATGTATTACTCCACTATATTTTTCCAGCATTTTTAACACTGGTATTTTTACCTACTCACACCACAGGCCTTTAAAACATGATGTCAGCCTGAAATCTATTTAATTATCTGTTTAATGATCAATGTCTGGTCAACGCAGCCAACTGTGACATGTTATTGCTTGTTCCACCATATGGTATTAAACTTGAAATGGAGACAAGCAGGTAACGCCATGGGGCAAGTTACAGGTTACAGTAAGAATGCATGTTATTCAAGGTATTTTTTTTAAGCACACCTATAATTCAATAAATGTTTAATGCCATACAGTAGGACATTCCAGCCAAAGCAGTACCATTTCCGTAGACACAATCAAGTGACACATTCTTCACCAGAAAAGTTACATGGTGCACCTTTAAGTTATATTTAGCACTTTCTCTCTCCAGGATACCGCTGTCTGAAGATGGTTCTATTCTTCTCTGGTTTCCTGTTTGGATCGGCCGCTGTGCTCCTGGTGTACCATAAGGAACCTGGTCTGGACTCTCACCTGAGTCTGGAGACGAAGGCGGGCATCGGGTTGGGTGTAGGGGTCCTGTCTGGTCTTATTACCATGCTTGTCTCTGCCATTGGATATATATTGAGCGGGCTACAGCTCGGCAGCCTTATATGCCTTGCTATTCTTGTTTTAGTTGGACAGTTTTGGACGCTTTCTTCAGAATTTGTCCCTGTTGGATCAATATCAGCTTTGGGGATCATCACAGCTGTTTTTACGCTCCTGTGGCATAAACCATTCATGGTGCTTTACACCAGTGTCTATGGTGCAGTGACTGTTATGCTCTGTGCGGATTATATTATTGGAACGTTTGTGCTGCCAGATCAGGTGTATGGAATTTTTCATCACGGTTCGGCACACCCCCTGTGCTGGTTTGACTGGGTTGTGATTGGGATATGGCCTCTGCTCAGTCTGATTGGGGGACTGGTGCAGTGGAAGTGGACAGCAAGGGAATTATTACAAAAAGAAGGTGAGTTACATTGATTTATTATTAGTGAAGGAGGCATTTTGAGCAGAATCAACATTGTTTGAAACAATGTTTGCACAAAATAAACATACTTAATACATAAATGCACCTTCAAGACCATACACCTTCACCAGACATTTTTAAAATTATCAACACTAAAAATTGATATTGGCAGATATTGTTTTTAGTCTTGTTTTAAACTTGTATTCATTTGAGACTGCTGACATAAGTTTTGTATGCTCAAAGCTCAGGAATTAATTACTTAAATGTTTTTAATAAAAATAAAAAATAAAAATAGATTGTGTTAAACATAACTTTTAAAAAACAGAAAGTAAAGGACATGTTCGCTTAGAAATTAATTTGAAAGTAACTGAACTGTTCATGGCTTTCAGTCAGACAACAATGTTCAGTTTTAGGTGCCATTTGGAGGCCGTTGACAATTCAAAAGGAAGACTGTTAAGTTTTAAATTGTTAATTGCTGCAGTAACATTACATTTCTCTAACTCAGACATTTTCGTGGGTGCATTTTGATTGGGTTGATCTTAACATATATTTTTGTGTCCTTGTATTTTGTTTCACCAGCTCTTCATAAGAAACAGAAGAAACAGGTCCCAAGGCACATACAGAGAGGAAGACAACCTCATCGCAAACGGCGACCTCCACCTCTCAAACGTTACGCAGGCGATGTGCTAGCTCCGGTCAGTCAGTTTTTAATAAGGAGCACATTATTTTTTATATTTGTAAATATTTAACTAGAGCAAAGAATCCAAAGGGGCATTAGTGTTGGAGTGTTACAAAAATTAATTATGAGCTTCATTGCGCAAGTATTACACTCATCTATTAATTTTAACAACTTGTCTGGCAGTCTTCAATCTTGAGTGGTGATCAGAAGTACCTAAAGCTGCAGGATTTGCCAATGAATAATTTTGGGCATGTTGAGCAATATTATAGGGCAAAACCAGAGCACATAGGAGCTTGCCAGTATTGCATAAATTGCCTTCATTAAGAGGTATTTGTTAGGAACATGTAGACAACAGCCATGCTGCCAAGTTGTCTTAAAAACATTAGTCGTTAGCAGTAGTGGTAGTTATTTAAAGTGCCAGCCGGGTGAACTTTTCTGTTTAATGTTATGTTATGTAATATTACAATCAAGTTGTCTATACGTCTTTAAACATTTGCAATGAGTTTTTAGGCACTCTTGGAGGCCCTGTATGGTGGCTTCAGGGCCCTGAGCAGTTGTTTAGTCTGCTTGTTGGTCGGGCTGAAATATCTCCATATTGTCTCTTAGGTCATTTTGAGTTTGTTCCCTCATCGGTATACTCTATACAACTCAACTTGTTTGTTTTATTTCTTGTATAGACTAATATAAACTGCTCTTTTCCACAGAGTTACATCCAGAGTGTTCAGGAGCGGCGTTTGGGCACTGGCTCGTCCTGCAGCAGCATCAGCACCATCACTCACACTTTAATCGACTTTGACTTTGAGACAGGGTCCATGGTTCCTCTCACCACCTCTCCTGTATTTACTGTCTGAGAATAAAACATCTGTATAATTCTTTAACAGACTTTTATATGGGCAAATACATCATCTAGAAAAAGTTTAAATTTAGTCCACTGTATAAAATTGAAAAAGACTTTGAAACTATGAAAGTGCTATGGATCCCATCTGGATGACTGAGGCATTACACAAATACAACATGTTTTTAAATATCTTCCAAGCCCATACAGCAGCCTCCATACTGAAATCTTTGTGGATTTTGGTAAATTTGGTGGATTTGTAGTTAAAAAGACTTTGAGATCCTCAGATAATGAATCATTTTATAATATCACATTCAGCAAAATACCAAAAAAATCTAAAGCATGAAGATATATATTTATTTATTGACATTTATAATCTTTTTTATTTGGCAAGTACACACAGCTTATTTATTTTCAGAGTTGGTATTTCAGTCTCTGTCTGACACTGTATACTCAGGTACATTTGGAGTATCTCTGGGAGTTACCTCAAATCACCAGAGTGCTGTGTCTCTATGAATTTTTAATAAACGTAAAAGCAAAGGAAGTGTCAATCAAACAGAGGTCAGCTTCAAAACACCAAACAAACATCTTTACAGTTCAAAAAAGGCTGACGCTCCTCAGGCTTTATGTCCTTTAAATTCTTTGCCATTCTTTGATGTTGAATTATGCATTTTTCTGTGACGTGTGACTGCCTTAACAAAAACTACAATGTAATAATGTCCCACTTACTATGTGTTATAGTCCATATTATTGTAAAACTACTTTGTACATATGTTTAGATAAATAAACATCTGTTGCATTTGTTTTTATTTTGGATTATTGCCTGGCTTGGACGTTTAGGAGCACAGAATCAAATGGTCGAGAGTAATTTACTATTATTTTTACAGGAAACATAAATAACCTACACTTTTTAAATTACTTACACTTGAATAAAATTGTCCTGAAAACTCAGTTTTCACTGTCAAACATGGGGCATTACTAAAATTCCCATTTGAAAAACAACTTCTTAGGACTTTTAATCTATAGTTGTTAAGCAATTGAACCAGATTTGCACATAAACTCCTGTGTTATAACAGTGGCTTTTGTCTAATCAGTAATTCAAAATTTGAGGACTTTTCATAATTCAAACACAATCAAAACACAATATTATTTTTGTAATATTGTGTTTTGATTGTTAATTTCAATGGCATCAGTGCTAATTATTCATCCCTCTGAACCCTATGGATAGTCTACTAAAATTTTCCCAAATGTCACTCACTCCTGTTTGATACCGAGGAACTCAAAGTAAAGTGGTTAATCCTGTACTCCATGCATGGTGGTTTGTAATGCATTTCCATAGCAGACATCTATCTCCCCTTGGTGGCTCAGTCGTCACATTGCAGCCAGCCTGAAGCAATACTTTCTGGAGAGCCTTTCACTTTCTGCTTGTTTGGGTCGACTTTCCAAAACTGTGATCCTTTGAACAGGTAAATACTTCCATCTGTCCACGTCACCGCAGCATCTGTGTTACCGGGAGCCCCTTTAAACAGCTGGCTGATTGGCAGAGGGTAAATCTTTCCTGGCTTGAACTCATCCCATTGCCAACATCCAAAGCCCTGAAACAAGCAGATGATAATCATATACATTTATTTCAATAGCTTTATCAGCCTGTTACCACCATACACCATATTCAAACTAGACAAAGTGGGAAAAATGTCAAAGACAACGGCCCATGGTCTGACAGAAGTTTGAATCACCGACTTAAGGGTCTGTGGGCAAACACTCTAACCACTAGGCATGTCTTAAAATAGAATAATTTGAAAGTCAACCTCATAGTAAGCATCCACAAAATACTATTATGGTGCAAAGTGCCACCTTGATAATACTGTATTGCAATTTGAATATTGATACATTTCGAGAGCTGAATATGAATATTATTTGGGTGTTTTTACCTTCAAAAAGACCAACTTCTTGTTTTTGTTTGAATAAAAAGCAGAATCTACATTAGCAGGGATGTTGCTCAGGCGTCTGGGGAAGCCATGGTCAATTCTGAAGCCAGAGTATCTCCACACCTTGTCTCCTGTGAGTGGACATAGTTACATGTTAAAAAAGTGCAGGTCCTTTTAGATATAGATTCACAAGAGAAATTACAATTACATAATAAAACTCTCTTTTAGCATTAGTAAGAAATGTGAAATGAACAAATACAGACCTTTGATGAAGTAGGTCTTGCCACTGCGCGGGGAGTGCACAGCAGCATTAAGATCCCCGGGCAGCCCTTTCCACAGAGCAGAGACCAGGACCGGAGCAGAACCAGACCTGGTCCACACAAACTGACCACTGAAGTGGTATGTCTGCTCCTTTGGACCTGGGTAATTTACAGAAAAGAGGCATTTAGCTTTAAATTTCGAAAAAGTTACGTTGTTTAATTTTTAAATGTGTAATAACTTAGAAAACTTGGGCTGTACCCATAGACTGTATATTTACTGTACCTAACATGACAGCATCCAATTTGACTTTGCAGAGGTCAGGAGCACTTCCTCCTGGAGGAACAACGGGGTTTGAAGAATGAGGCTTTCCTGAAAATGTCAGATATGATGCATTTAGTTCAGGGAAGTACAAACAATGTTTGTGCAGAGTTAGTTTTATCAACAGAGCTTGTAATAGAGCCAATGCTCCTCGCCAGTGAGAGGAAACTGCTTATACTCTAACATATGATCAGATTCAGGTGGATCACCAGATGGAGGCATTGAGTAAGATCTGTAGGACACTCTGAAGGGTCTGAATCCTAACAAAAACAGAGTAATACAGCCTCAGGAGAGGTAGGTCTCCGCTGACCTGTGGCCCAGTCCTAGATAAGTAGAAGTATATGAGTTTAGCTTAAAAACACAGAAACATATTAATACCATATAAAGCTTGTATCCCCTGGATATCGTCTTGATGGAGCTTAAAGTTGGAGCGGTAGCCGCTGTACACTGGCCCCATGAGGGCACTATAGTACTGGGAGTGTCCCAGGCCAAGGGCATGGCCAATCTCATGTGCAGCTACAATCCTCAGGTTTGACCCCGAGCTCCGGCCCTCTGTCCACAGCTCGTCTGCATCAAAGTGAATGAGACCAGACTCAGGGGCGTCAGCGTGGGCTAAAACATGGCCTAGAAAGGGGGGATATTTAGTTAGAGGCGGGAGAACTGTGTGCAATTAAAAACACAGAAAGGCCAAATGTCTACCAAGCTCAAAACGCTCAGTTCCACCTTGCGACATTATTAGGTGGTAATCCAAGAAGTATTCTATGCACCTTCTCCAGAATCTTTGATCTTTTCCACATTCACACTACCTATACTAAGATGACTTTTAAAACTTGCAGCTAATGCTTTTAACCTTATTTGAACTGCTTCACTCTTCTATATTACAGCTGAGGTTTGAGGAGAGTTTAGTTTTTTTGTTAAGATTGTTTATTGTCTTAAAGTAAGTAAATGTGTAAATGTGACAAACCAAAGCAAAGATACGCAAAGCAATTTAAGAAGCCTGTTCAATACATAATACATGATCTTTAACCACTTCCTTTTACTATTCTATCAATGATTTTCTTGAGGTAAATTAAAATAAACCATCACCAGGAAATGTCTCACCTCTGCCATCAAAGGGGACCGGACAGGATTTGTCTTTCCTGTGAAAAGAGATTTTGATATCTGCTTTTCCTGAGTGCAGCTCTCTGAACCTTAAAGGGGACACTTCGCTCCAGTATCTGAAGGCGCTTTGGATCGCCGAGCGTGTCTTTCCCTGGCCCAGGTCTGAGGCAAAGTTATAGATGCGATATGTCAGAAATGTCTTCTTCCATTGACCTGTAAGAAGTCAAAGAGAAAATTATTATAATATTCTGTAACTAACTATGTGTTCAATGTATTTAACTTATCAAAGTACAGTGTGACCAAATATTCCTATTACTTTAATACAATACTAGATATGGATCAAAAAAGGATATGGCGAAAACTACTAGGCAAAAGAACCAGTAATAATGAATAATAAATGTAATCAGAACAATAAAGAATAAGAACAACAAAAAAATAACATGCACATTCTGGTATTTCCAAAGTACAGACAATATAATTTTGAGAAAGTAAAACATAGATCAAGTTCATAAAGTATCAGACTATCTTTGAAATCTTTGAAAACCTGAGCTTTCATCAGTAATAGACTTGGGTGCATTAACACTTACCACATACACATATCAGAATTGGGACTAAAAATAGACTGATCCAGGAACTAAAAATGGACTAGACCAACTTAAAAGTTGTAGTAAAAATAGTTTTAGTAGGCAACCTGGAGTGTCCAGAAAGGCGTCTAATAAATAAAATGTATTATTATTAAAAGTTACCACTCTTAAAATGCAGTTTTAAAATGACTCGATTAAATGTGACTATAAGTACATTTATTTTACAGAATCTGAACAGATCCAGTGGCTTAACTCGTAGCTTAACTCACCCATGACACGATATCTGAGTATCTTGTCACTGCCGGAGTCCTCCAAACCGCAGCGAGGTTTGTCCATCATTCTCAAAGTGGCTACGTCAAATGCACCCGATACTGGGAGGTTTGTGGTCTTCTGAAATGTCCTAAAAACATTTGTCAGTTTAGATTAAAAAGCTCAGATTACTATAAAACAAAAGCAATGGTATTATGCTCACCTTAGTGCATTTGATAACTCCTCAGGTCTGTAGTTAAGAGGTTTAGCACTCAGTGGGATATGCAGATAGCCATATTTTTGCAAGTATGCCTGATTTAATGACATATTTTCAGAAAGATTGACAGTTGAACACAGAATGACATAGCTAGCAAGTCGAAAGATGTCTATTTATACTTGTGCAACATTCAGGGAACTACGCACAAGTTATATTATTCATTTAAAAAAACTTACAATTGCTTCTTCTCTTCTCAAGGCAAAAGAAAACACCAGTTGTAATAAAATGACAAGTCCCAGTAGCTCCAGTCTTGTGTATCCCATATTCAGTCCACAAATGTACAAAATTAAAAACTGTCAAATAATAACGTTTTAAATCCACGTAAGTTTTTGTTTCAAGATCTTAACATAATTTAAATTGTAAAAGATATGGCATACTTGTTGGCTACACATTGCCTGCATTAGCTTAGTCTTGTTGTCACATATGTAGTTCAGTGAAGGGAGTTTTTATACTGATGGTACCAGACACAAAACCGCCGAAGCCTTAAAAGGAATGCGAAGTGTCGTCTGAAACAAACCAAGTCATAATTCATTTACTTACAACACAATAGTGCTCTAGACTCAAACAAATGCTCAAGAATAGACAACATAGGAAGTAATATATCATTCTATAGAGGCAAAAATAGTGGATTTTAAAACAAAATGAAGTCTATAATATTTTACTCCTGTTTTTAAATGTGCACTATGTAACTTTTCTGCCCCTTGTTTGTTGTTTCCATGGAGAATAGGCCTGTCACGATAACAAATTTTGAAGCATGATATATTGCTACAGAGACATACTGCGATAAACGATAATACTGAAACTACTTTATCCAACTGACTCAGTAACAATAATGCAAGATAATCTCACTAAACCATTTTAAATAGTATCAGTAAAAAAATAAATAGCAGAATGGACCAATAATTAGCCATAGAAGTCACTGATCCAACCTGTTATATCTTAAATCTTACATATTACAACAAAAATATCCAAAATATCTCAATTTTTATGAAGAAATTGTACTCACGATAAATATTGACCCCCCGAAATAATATTGTTCCAGCTTTCATGTACTGAACACTAAGTTTATATAGTGATTATCATGACAAGGCTAATGGAGATTGTATTGCTTTAGCTGGAATGGTCCACAGTATGGCATTAAACTCATCTACCTCCATGGAGACAAGCAGGTAATGCCACCAGGCCAAGTTACAGATCAAATCTGTGGAGAAGGGAGCCCGCTCACAGTAACAATGTATGCTTATATATTTTGTTTTTCTATTGGGTGATAAAAAGCCCTGTACTTTTGTAAGGAAATGCAAAATATATGTAAAACTGAGGAATAAAGCAAAGCAATAGCATCTCAACATTCAGACCTGGTTTAGTTCTCAATCCTGGTTAAGTCCTGATTTAGGTCCATTTTAGTTTAGTTTTAGTTTAGGTTTAGATTTGGATTAGCCCTAGTTAAGTCCATTCACAGTAAACATAAAATATCCGTCTGGACATCTGACACATCTTAAGTATGAGGCTTACAGATGAATTATATTATACATACTTTAAGATTGAAGTCATTGCAATTTATTCATAAATATCTAATTTAGTATTTATGTGAGATCAAGTGAGGAGTGTCTTTTGAATATGTACAATAACATACTTCTTACTTAATGCCAACAGCTGTACGAACAAAACAACTAACCACATGCATTCCCACAGTCAGACAAAGGCTGTTAATTATAATGTGCTTATGTCCAGGACAACCCACCGATTCAAAACAACGATATTTATAGAACTACTGCGCAGAAATGGTGCCTTATTAAAATCTTATGATATATGCACATTATTTTAACATTATTGTACTGTATTTAATGCTATATTTTGAGAAACTTTGATGGATTAATTTAAGTTTAGAAGCCAGTTTCACAAAAAGTATGAATTACAGCACCTTTATTTTGCTAAACAAATTTGCTCCTTGTGCATAAATTCTCTGCATTTTGCTGATGACAGAGGGTTTCTTAGAACACACCACTGTTTGTTATTTTCAACTATTTTTGCCAACTTTTCTTTGCAAACTGCCACTAAAAACATGAATACCTGTCATATGCAATTTTAAACGTTTTTATTGAGAGAAACTGATATTTCAGATGTAGCTTTTGTCCTTATATCATGATTTGAAATAAAAACTCTCTTAGGTCTGTATCCCCATATACAGTATTTCAAAATGCCATTGATGTAAATTAGGTTTATGTGACAAACTTAGAGGGGCAGATTCACACATCCTTTTCAGTAGTTTGTAACATTTAGTAACACGGCTAGACAACAGAAAATCATGATCAAAGTTTATAAAATAGAACAATGAAACAACTAAAACGATATTTTGCGGTATTAGTGGTGAGAGATTTAATAGAATGTTCATGATGTACAAAACAAACAACAATCTTTTTAAAATACATGTCTAAAGTTGTCCATAAAAAAGTGTGCTGCCCGCGCTGTAGATATCCTCTGCTGTTTTATAAGTTCTTAAAAATTCTCATCTCTCATATTTTTTGACCAGTTTTTATACACATTGACACCTTTATATTGGTATCATTAAATGTTTAATACTTGGTTTGCCATTTGTCGCCCTCTTCTGGCCACAGTGCATAGAGATGCACGTTGAAATAGCTTACTAGCAGCATAGCTGTTAGAAATGACAGTAGATGGTTTACAGACAATTTAAGTGCTGCTGAAATAAATGTGTAGAAGCAATTTCTTCTTTTTCAGTTTTTCAATGTGTATGAAACAAAACATTTGGAAAGTTTGTAGTGGTAAAAACAACATCTTTTTAACATAATTTGGGAGCTTTGGGGGTAACAAACAGGTTGGGAGGATCTATGGTAACAAATAATTTACTGCTAAGGTACAAGGAGCTGGAGTGCGCAGCTTCTCCCTGTTGGCTGCTGACATGGACAGCGTCCCATTTCTCATCACTTGCCCATTTCAGTCCTTAATTCCTTGAGTCCAGAGTTCTCGATTGTGCTTACTGATAAATGAGAGTCAATTGGTAAAAATCTCCATGTTCTCTCCAAAATAGGTGACTGTTTCAACCAAGGAATCAAGTGCAAAGTATTAATTTTCCCTTCACAAATATTTATGACGTCACACTGTATGGTCAAGCTGGATGCCTTTTCTTTTGACTACATCCTCTTTATCAATATGATGCACAATACTTTTCAATGTGGAATAAGGCTGTAAAAAGGTGATGCATATTAGTTGGAACTAAATCTAGTATCAAAACTAGATAGTGATTTGGGGAGGTGTTGATACTGACAAAATGAGATTATTAGAGCAAACTTGGCATTTATTTTTTTTTGATGGTCTTAATCTATACCAGATATTTTTTATAGAAACTATTATACTATTCTGTTATATTTAGTCAAAATTATTCTGATTAATTGTTGCAGCCCTACTTTACAATAGAACTACTTGAATTATTTCTACATCAAGGACTCAAGGAGGCAAGTTACCAGAAATTTGACACTGCCTTAATGCTTTATAAATCCTTCTCTAACTGCTCTATTTCCTCTCTCAAAGCCTGCGCCCGGGCTAGCTTATCCAGTTGTTCTTTTGAGGGCTGTTTGATTTCACCAGAGTCCACTTTGAGCTGTAGATCCTCAACTTGTCGCAATTTCTTTTTCAGATTTTTAATTTTTTTGGCCTTTTCCGAAGGGGCCGAAGAATCGTCAGGAGTAGAGACTGCTTTTTCATTAAGATTCATGTTGTCCACGGCGTGACTAACCAAATCCACCTGCTCCTCCTCTGCTCCTGTCTGCTGCTGCTTCCTTTTCTCTTTGCGTTTCATGTTTCGTTTTGCAGATTTGGAAAGGCCGGATGCGTCGCTCTCAGATTTTTGTTGTTGAGTTTTTGGCTGAGCAACGTCATCCGGGTTTAAACCAGGAGGCAGGTCTGGTTTTCCCTTGAAGAACTTCACGTATTTATTTTCGTATCTAAAAGACAAAATATGTTTGTATTTTTGTTATTATGCATAGTACACTGCAATGAAAGAGGCAGGTGTATAGTAGTAATAGAGGTCACAATCGAAAACACATTTTGGAAGAAACTATATTTGACTGACATGTTATATAGATTAAAAAAAAAAAAAAAAAAAAAAAAAAAATCAACACCACAACATAAAACCAAAAATAGACTAGATCTAAATCTAATCTAAAGACATGTATTACTGAACTGATTTGATTTAAAACTGGTGTACACAGTTGTATCCTTGTAAATAACTAAAGTTTGCATGCTATCTGCATCTAACCGAGAGTTTTAAGATTCACGGCATTTCACTTCATTGCACTGAAGGAAAAAAAATAAATAAAAAGAAAACGCACCCCGAATCCATGCTTCTATTTTATAACAGTGAGTCAAAGAGTTTGTGATATTGAGGAAATAGTTATTTTTTAAATACACACTTTCTCCTTTTGTGGTTTGAAGATCAGTCAGTGTAAGTTTAACAAAGATTACTGTATCTGACATCACAGATGTTAGATACAGTAATCTATTAAAGGATGTCAAGAGATACTGAACTGGAAGTCACAGGATTTAAAGACATAGTATTATCATTTAGACACCCGGCACTGCCATTTTAATCATTTGAATTGTTATTTTGAGGAATGTAATCTTAAAAGTTTAGGATCCCTTGTCATAATACACAGTGTAAATAAAAATGAATAATAATTTAATTATTTACATTTTCATTTTTTTCTCTTCTCATCATTACTTTCCAACTGACTTCAATCTAAACTTTAACAGTGACATCCCTTTACTGTTCTAAACAGAAAACAACTCTCACACTGGGACTTCTTCCTGAGGGACATATCCATCCTTCACCCTCCTTGGCTTCCTCCAGCTCCCGTCAGGACGCTGAGTGGCAGCAATGTATTTGCCTGAGGAACAGAAAATATAATAATATACTTTATTTCTCATGATCTTTATGTATTAATGTTATGTAGAATATTACAGATTTTGAGGGTTTGCATTCTCTGTTAATCCCTAGACTTCCCTTTAAAAAAGTCACACTTAGGAACTTACAAAACTTACAACTTACAAAAACAGCTGTAAAATCTTCATACACTCATATTTCCAAAATAATAATAATGTATTTTAACCCCTTAATTATCAGTTTGAAAACTTGAATTTCACATGTAGTGTACATGTGTCCTAGGAAGTTTCACCTTTGTCTAAAATTTTAAGTTTGTAGCATCTCTAAGGTTTTGTGTAGCATCAGTTTAAAATCAGTTCTAAGGTGCCCTTCCTATTGATTATAATAAGGCCTTCTGGAAAGGATCTTTATTCCTGAATCGTTTAATAATAATGAAAAAATAAACACATTTATATTTACATTTGGTTTCTTTTTTAAGAGAACAAGTGAAACTGATAATTTTTACAGTTCATGACTAAAATCTGCCTTTTACCCATTAATTACATCCATTACATACTTTTGAAATTGTGGCTATTTTTCCATTGATTATAATCAATATAAGTATAATGTCGCATGCAACAAAAATTTTTTGTGCACTTTAACTTTGAATTGAGCCCTGGCTTGTTGAGGTTCTACATCCAGGGGCTTTGTAACAGACGAAGGACATCAGGAAAGGCAAATTATTACTCTGGAAATATGTCTTTATTTCTATATATTTTTTGCAAACAAACAAACATTTTTTTAAATTTAGTATTTGGTTTTATTTTTGAGAAAACATGTTAACTTCTTTAACTTTTACGATTATTGTCAGTTTCAACTTTATTATTGCATGTGGGGTACATGAAATTACATGCCTCAGAACTGATTTTAAACTGATTCTATACAAAAACTAAAAATCTCAAAAACTTCTGGACAGAGGTGAAACTTCCTACAACACATACATAAATGTACCCCATTGTAACGTGGCTTCATTTTTCTGGAAGTTATCTCAATTTTAGAGGCCATTTTTTATACAACAAGTGAAGTCCAACTTTTCAAACAGACATGAAAAGGATTCGAGACGATCTATGATGATTTTACAGGTCTTTTTTTTATGGGGACACTTATGTCCTTGGGGCCCTAAGTGTGACTTTTTTAAAATCTGAGCGTTTGTTTATTTATTTATATAAAATGTATTAATGTATATATCTTTTAACATATCCTATATGTTAAATCCTTGCAGAGCCAAAATATAACAAATGCACAAAATTTGATATCCTTACTGTGTAATACATACTTGCCTGACACTTGACAGCTCAGGGGTGTGGAGTGGAAAACAGTCATTTAAGAAGATTTGAGAAGAAATGCTTTTATAAATGATATGTCAATTAAAATGAACAAAACGTGAAAGTAATAGTTGCACTTTATACTAACAACATCACTAATCTGTTTAGCTAGCTAGCCAGTAGCTAACACAACAAATCCAAGTTAACCACATAGATCAGGCTTTAAGTAGGATATGTGTAAGTTTCAGAGATAATAATTCTTTGTCCTTTTTATAATATTATGTTGAATTGTATCGACTGAAGCTGCAGTTTGGACGGACAAAGGGTGCCACATGCAGAGCCATACCTGATTCATCCGTCACATAGGGGGTTGCCATTTTGGAGTTACCCCGCTCTTCTCTCTGGTCAAAACGTTTCAAAATCCGGCTGTGCACAAGACACGGCCCGAGATATGCTAAACTATTTTAGCCCCGAAAAGCAAAAGAGAACATGGTTCACTCTTTAGGCCGCCACTTTGACTCAAAACACACACAATGTGCCCGCAGACTGGTGCACTTTCACTCAAAACCGGAGCGAAGAGGAGCGCAAAGCGAACCAACCCCAACTTCGGAAATGACGACGTGGACGTTGGGTTGCCATATCCTGTAATATTTACGCAACGGTGCCTTTTGAATTGGTTGTCTTCTATGAACTGAAGTACACACGCTCAAAGAAGGAGATACGGGTTATTTAAAATGTGTTCCAGGACCAACACCTGGTAAAAAGTTTAAATGCAACATAGCGGCAATGCAGACATCAGCATCATCTTGTTTGTCGTGAGTCTTTATGCGTCATATTGTGGGATTGATACTTCTAACCTGGCAACGGATCTGAAGTCGCTGAAGGAAAATATTGGCCACAGCAGATACTTGGCATTACAGACGCTACAGGAGCTGCGAGATCCCGCTCACAATCTACTCCTCTGTACTCTTTCCAACGCAAAGTACGTATCTGATAAATTTTAGAGACGTATACAGCGCGACTACAAGGCTTAAAATTTCATTTGTTTGGTAGAAAGATGTTTGTTCAGCGTCAAACTTAACAGCTCACAAATGGCTAGCTTTTCAACAAGGCATTCATAGTAAAAAGGCAGCAGCCGCCTAGCTCTGCGCTAGCTCAGGCTGCATTTCGGGTACCATGATTAGGGATGGCGTTGGTAGTTTATGAAATCCGTTAATGTTTGCGCATCTTATCGGGGTTATTATATCGTGTGCATTTTACCGGGAGTGACGCAGAGTGTGTAGGGCTAGTGCTAATCATTTGTGGCGACAGCAGCGAGCCTCGGCGCCGCAGCCTCCACTTTGGCCAAAGGAGAAGCACAGCAGTGATATAACGGTGACCAACGTTAAATAACAGCAGAAATGCGATTGTGTTAAGCCTCAAATGTATTTATTCTCCCAGACTGAAAATATTACACAATGCATGGCCAAGGTGCTTTGATTGTAATAATGAAAAGGCGCTTTGATATTTTGTTGATGGGGTTGATTTTATTAGGAAAAAGCGACTGAGAACGACGTTTATTTATTATGCATTTCATGTTTGTAATGTCGTGTTTTGACTTCCTTGGCCTGCTGCATTTCTGCTGAAGTGTGCCAGGTCAGCTGCTGAAATGTATCTTGGATGCACTGTTATTTGATATGTCATAACTGAAGTTATTTCATTTAAATTTCATCAAGTGACAGAAGAGATGGAGTTATTAAAGGTGCACTATGTAACTTTCCCAGTGTGAGTTTCACTAGCTGCTATGCTATTGCTTTGCTTACATATTTCTACAGAATGGCATTAAACTTGTCTATCTTACATTTACAGGAATTTAATTTAAAAACACCTTCCAAGACATTGGCTACATTCTTATTATGGGCAGGGTCACCTCTCCTCAGATCTGACTCACAAATTTGCCTGTTGGTTTCACCTGCTTCTGTCCATGTAAAGAAGAGAGAAGTTTAATGACATACTGTGGAACATTTCGGGGAAAGCAGTAACCTCTCCCTAGGGCCAAGCAAGTGGCAAGCCCTCCAGCAGAAAAGTTATAATTGCCCTTTTAAAGGTACAGTTGGTACCTTTTGTATTTTCTGGAGGTGGCAAGTTACCTGCCTGATTCCATGGAAATAGAAAGTAAAAAACATTCTTCATGGAGATGGATTAGCTTTGGAATATAATAGCCTAAGGAACATTTTCATGGAAACAAGCAGGTGGAGCTCAATATAAGAATCAGGTTTATGTACATATACAATAAGGATCATATTTTTCTTGCAATAAACATGACCTAAATGAAAAACATGTTTATATTTTAGTCTGTATTTTGGCTTAAAATGTTACACAATGTGGCTTTAAAAATTAAAATGTGATCCACCAAGCTTCTGACAGACCTAAGCTATCTGATATTCAAGGTTTTGTGTTTTCAAAGATCAAGTTTCTCTCAATATCAGCTTTATCTTATTTATTATCAGGTCCGAGCTGCTTGTGTCAACCACTTTGAACGTCATCAGATAAACTGCTGATGTAGCACTTCTCCACTCTACAAGCCTCTCAGAGCTCTCAGCCTGGAGCACCAACCCTCTTAATAAACAGAATGCATCCTAGTTTTGGATGAATGAACGCAGCAGAGGCACTTGTTGATTGTACACAGAGCTGTGACGTGGAAGGTGTGGTGGAACCAGGACTATGACATGCCTAGCTCTAATAAACAGGGTGTGCATTTCTTCAGTCTTAGTTTTTCTTTTCACCAAACTCTGCCACGAAGAGAAACTATAAAACGGGCATCTGAACAATTTAAATCGGTCCAGTGGAACATGGAACATTTTCAAGATTTTGGTGCATAAATTAAATTTGTAATTCTGCATACAGTTGGATAGAATGAGCTTTCCCTTAACCCAAGGCTGCCCAAAGTGGACAAGGAGGCGCTGAGATTTTAAGAAGAATGTATTTTAATTAAATTTTGCAAGAAAATATTGTCATAGATGTGAAGGAGGCCAATCCTCTCTATTTCCTAATATTTAAAGTCAATTTCAATCATACATTTCTTTGCAGAAGATATTTTTTATGTGCAAACTGCAACAATTTTGGCCTACCGAGGAAAACGTTTTACTCCATTAAACACAGGGATGCACGATTTGAGTAAAATATTTAAAAGCGTCGTTGTTAGATTTGCGATTATTCTTTGATTCTTTGCGATTCTTTTATTTTGTTCATAGTTCATATTTAAAGTGTGTCCAGAAGAATTGACAAAAAGACTGACATAAGAACTGAGAAACTAATTCAAGAATCATGTTTCAGAACATTTTAAAAGCGCTCGGAAGTAATGACAAAAAGACTAATATGAACTTTATAAACTAATACAAAAATTTGATTTCAGAACATGTTTGTACAGATCTAAACTACAGGGTTTGCAGAATAAGACAGTTATAGTTTAGTTATAGTATTTTGTTGTTTGTGGAGGAAATTATGGTGCTTCAAAAATTGCAGCTTTTGCTAATTGCCAATTGTTTCCGTTCAAATTGCAATATTGATTATATTAATCTTGTTCTAATTAAAAAACACTTGGAAGTTTAAATCAGTCTGATAGAATGTGGAAGATTTTCAAGATTTCTGTTCATTAAATTAAATCTGTAATTCTGCAGACAGTTGGATAGAATGAGTTTTCCATTGATTGTGCAGCCAACTCACCAGATTCAAAACTACTTGCAATACCTAAATGTCATACAACTCTTCTGTTTCAAATATTTTGAATTAAGGCTGCAAGATTAATTGCAGTTAAATCAAAATCACAATTTTAATGGAAGAAATCTGCAAAATGCAAAGGCTGCAATTTTTTAATGATCATAATTTCCTCCACAAACGACACAATGTCTTCTTTTCTGCTTAAAAACTGCTACGCTTGTCGTTTAGATCTGTACAAACATGTTCTAAAATGTAATTCTTGTATTGGTTTATCAGTTCATATTCCGTCATTTCATCTGGGCGCTTTTAAAACATGACCTTTTAACAGAAAGCTACTATTATAAAACAGACCTCATCACAACTGCAATGCGTATCAGAAAAATCCCTTAATTTGATTTTTTTCCCCCTAAATCATTCATGTTTTATAATTTTATATTGATACCGACACCTTGCATCTTGGTTTAATTTGTAAATGTAGAATTATGTCATCTACCACTCTCCTAGATAACTGAGAAAAAAACAGGAAATACAAAATTGAAAAAAATAATTAAACTGAAAATGCTCGCTGACATTTTCCCAAAATAAATGTGGTATTTGTACCAAAACCAAAATGAGCTGCAGAGATGCACTGTGGGAGAACAGCTCTGTTTTTCATTCATTAATTTGGTCAAAGGAAATGGTTTCAATTTTGTTGAGAGAAATAATCAAACACAAATGCAGCACCATTTGACTCGATCAAGTTAAACAATTTTTAGTTTTGGATATTCATTAAAAACTCCTTGGAATTAGGGTTAATGGTATACTAAAATTTCAAATTTGACCACACACAGCCTTTTGTGTTTATTAATCTGGCCTGCCAAATGTGACCAAATTAGATTAAAATAGGTAAGGGTAAACCTTGTTCAAAGTTTTTCTGCTATGTTTATTTAATTGAAATTTAATACATAAATTATTAATTTAAATAATGCATTTGGAAAACAATTTGTACAGTGAGCCTTGCATATTCATGCTTTGCTACATGTTACAGGCCAAATCTCTATTGTAATATATATACATATATATATCCTGGCCCGGCCCCTCTGTCAGATTTTAGAACCCATTGTGGCTGGTGTGTCAAAAAGTTTGCCCACCTCTGCATTATATTATAATGGAATATTAAAATAAAGGACAAACTTTCAAATATAATACAATATAGATTTATTCTCAAATGACCATAGCTCATCAAAGAGAGTTAAAGAGTTCATTCTGTCTGCGTTATGAATCGTGTATTTTGATAAATTGTATCATCAGAGTCAATGATGGGTAAAACTGAGTTTTTGACTTTTTGAGTGAAACTATTAGCTGACTGATAAAGAGGACTTAATGTAGAATATGTTCTTCTTGCTATTCAGAAAGGTTAATTTCTGTCCTGTGAATGTGACTTTTTGTATTGATACTTGAGGAAATGAATATCTAGTTTTAATACTAGTTTTAGTATCGATTGGTATCCGATTTTCGATACATTTGACAACACCACCAGGAATACTTGTCTTGTTTTATTTATTTATTTTTCAGAGCTAAGAATGTGCTCATTGAACAGCTTTTGGTCTTTTTTTTTTCTTTTGCAGATTTGGAAAAAGTCGAAGGGAAATTGAATTTGTCAAACGCTGCAGGCCTCATCTGACCTTCCTCTTGCCAATCATTCCATCGGTCGCCTCTTTGGCATCTCCTCCTCAAAAGTACTTAAAAAGGCTTTCTTACCACTCAACTACTTGAAAGTTTGCACGTTTCACCCCAAAAACTGTGAACCGGAGGATTATGGCAAAGAAGAACAGCCACAAAGGTAAAAATTAGATTTGAATTCACTTTTTTATTTGGTTCAGATTCAGTTTAAGATTTGTGTTGATCATGTTTGCACTGGCATTTTGATTTTGGTAGTTTTATTTAAAGATGCAATATGTAACTTTTCTGGTGGGCTTTTGCCTTGTTCTTATCTCCATGGAGACACGTTTGCTTTGGCTTGAATTTTCACTCTGGCTGTAAACTATCATGCACTTATTAAATTATAGGCATTTCAGTTGTCAGAAACACACCTTCAAAAACATGCATTTTTACTCTGAGCAAGGTGGCCTCTGCATAGATCTGAGCTATAAACTGTGCTGGTGGTGTCACCTGCTTCTTCATAGTGTATGGGACACGTTTTAATGTCATAATGTGGAACATTCTAGGAAAATTGTACAGCCATTCTGCATTAAGTAATTACATCTCTAGATGGGAGACAATCTCTACCAGAAATGTTAAATAGTGAATCTTTTGAAATGCTCAAATTGATTAACTTTATTATTAGTGTCCAAATTTGTCCAGTTTACCTCATCATGATTTTGGATGCTACAGTAAGATAACTGAGAATATTAGAAGCAACAATATTAGATTTAAATGTTTAAATTTAAATTTGGGAGATTCATTTAAATTTAAATTAATCTACCACACTCCACAAATAACATAACTAAAAGTTGAATGCCCTTTTATATCACAATGTAAATTATACACCTATGTTTTATATTTTACTTTGCATGATTAAAGTTGAATCACGGGTATTGTCAGTAATCGTGATAAATCATAAAGTTGCAATTCTTGTCACAATAACCTCTTCATTTAGGGCACATTCAGCTGAAAGAAATTGTACAATAAATGGCAAATACTTACAGTAAACAATATAATGGAAAAGCAGTCTATTCCATTCTTATAATATGAGATTTAGAACACGTTGTAGACTTTGGCTGAGTTAGGCTGGTCCTGGGAGCGTCTCAGTGACTTCAACCCACTTTCGTTTATGAGGAAACGTCTTTACGAGAGTCCAGTTTTTTTTCTACTCTGGACTTTACTCTGCAGCTGTTTGTGTTTTGTGCTACAGTCTGTCCTCAAACCCAGCTTCAGTTTCCTTTGAGAGAAAACTGCAATATGAAACTAAAACAAGAATCCCATGATGTTTGTAGGGGTGTAACCTCGAGGGACAGATAGTTCTTCAAAAGCTCTGAGACCACAGGTTTTTCTGGTATTAGAATGTACTAAACCAATTCATCCTTTTTTTTTTTTTTTTTGAGCTACGTAGAGCGGTTTAAGAACTGACAGTGGGGCTGTTTGTTGACACTAAAAAAGACTTGTAACAAAATACTGACTACTGCTGATGCCTTTATTTACGGGTGGAAGAAAAAAAAAAGTACAATGGGGTCTTCTTTGGGGACACTTAAACTTACATACTAACCCTTAGGTGAGCCTTTTGTCTTTCACTCCAGTCATCTCTGCTCTCCACGCACTGAGCTGTGAGGGGAGTCCTGGGGCTTGGACTGCATTGAAAATGAAATTCCAAATCTCGCTGGGACTGTCCTCCCTACAAAAATAAAATTAAAACGGCATCACAATCATAATACTGATGATTATACCAATATCAAACTAGTCTGAAGTTCCCTAAGTCAGTTAGCCGCATTAGATCAGACTGAAAATAAAGCTATCAAATCAACCCTAACTATGATTCATCTTTCAGCCCCGATTCAAAAAGTGATTCTGATTTGATTAACTCTGCAGCTCTTGTGGAGTGTGCTGAGGTCATGGTGATTTTCTTCTCTGTTTTACCACTATCTATGAATTATCAGTTTTTAAATACCAAATCATGATTTATTTAATCTACTCCACTGTCCTTATATCTTTGTCGACGCCACCAGCCTTCTGAAATGGATTAAACTCACTCTGATTTGTCGCCTGGTTTCTCAATCATGTCTGTGGCCAAGGTTCCAGTACACAGCTCAGGGCTCTCCAAGAAATCCTGAGAAAATATCTGCAGGGAGTTTTGTTTAGCAAATTAGGCTTTTCAGTGGTTTGCAAATAAAATTCCTCACACAAAGTGAATGGTGTATCATGTGGTTTGTTTTTGTCATAGATACCTCGGGGGTTGTGTTCGATACTCGCTCCAAGATGGTCATGTCCCAGGGAGGAACAGCAGAGAGGATGAAGGAGAAGGTGAGATGGACACTGTATTCATGGTGTTTGAATTGTTCATAGATGTTGTTTTGAGGACTTTTTATGTGCCTGTAAATGGATATTGCACATAATGGGATTAGACCATAAAATTAACCTCAAAAGTGCAGAAATATCACTTATATCATTGTTTGAAAGATTACACGAGACTTTTCTGTTGAATTTTATTTTTAATCAGCTCTTTTGGATGACATTGTTAACTATAGATGCCACATTAGCATATCCAGAATTAGGGCTTTTAATGGTTTGGGAAAAATATCTGTCTGTGATTTTTCAGACAAGCACTGGGATTGCCATTCGATTTCTTTTTAAAGAATAATAGGATTCTGTTCAAAGTTTGCGTTTGTTAACCCTTTAACAAATCCTGTTTGCAGTGTTTATGTAGTATAACACAGGATATTTCATCGTTTCTGGAGGAAATTAAAAATTTTAAAAATTGCAGTCTTTGTGATTTGTTAAGTGCCTACATTCAAATTTTGATTTCAATTGACATTAATCTTGCAGCCCTATCTAGTATATCTCCAGAACAACTACTGCAATATCTCCCGCCTTTAAGTGTTGTACTGACACATTTTATGCCAATTGAAGCTAAGAGGCTATGTCAAGACCGATTATTTTTTAGTAGTATTGCAGCAGGAAAACCAAGTGGAAATGAAATCATTTTTTAAAAATTCATTTCTGAAACTTGAGCCTTCTTAGTAAGTCTCAAGATTAATCAGAATCTAAATAACGATGTCAATGGACACAACTGAAGTACCATCACTTCCTCCATTAACCACAATATATCCCCAATCTGCATAAAACCTGCTAACCCTGTAACTTAGATCTGTACAAACATGTTCTCAAATGAGATTCTTCTATTAGTTTGTCAGTTTATACTTCACATATCTTTCCAATCTAATCACAATGCGTGTCAGAAAAATGGCATTTAGACATGTTTCCCGAATCATACAGGCCTACTTGTTGCAGTAAAGATGTTATTTCAGGCGAGTCATTTGTGAAGGCGTGAGACATTTAAACCTGTTCGTCTTTTGTCTCTGCAGATCAGCGCCGTCAGAGCCGTGGTTCCCAACAAAAGTAACAATGAGATAGTCCTGGTGCTGCAGCACTTTGAGAACTCTGTGGACAAAGCAGTGCAGGCCTTTTTAGAAGGTGAGGCAAATGATACTGTGCAGTGTATCCAGGGAAAATAATACAACAATTTAATGGAACATAAAACACACAGAAATTGATTGTTAGAGCCACAATTATAATTTAATGCATTAACTAGCACCGATTAATGTTTGGCTGCTGGTGCTGGGGTTTAGGTAAGGCGGATACAGATCAGAGAGAGTCCTTTTGCGTTTAAACCAAGTAGATTTCAGCATTGAAACTGACAACCCAAATGAGAGACATTAACTGAAAAAAAAATGGCTAATAACTTTGGTCTTAATTGAAATTGATATTTGACACAATTATTTATGTACTGTCAACAATTAACCTGCTCAGGGAAAATACACTTATTATAATTTGCGTAATATGTGATTTAGTAGTGGCTGTTGTTTAGTGGCTTTGCTAGTTTTTGTGGGACAGCGCTAACACTAATATTCAGAAGTACATTTAATAGATGGATATCTTTCTATATATCTATATATCTATATATATATATATATATATATATATATGAGATTATATATATATATAGATATATATATATATATATATATATATATATATATATATATTATATATATAGATATATATATATATATATATATTTTTTTTTTTTTGCAATATTGAAAACTTGCTCAAATGAGTATCTAGTTTCGATATTGGATTTAGTATGGAATCGTATCTCATTTTTTGATACTTTTGACAACCCTACACACATGTGGCCCATATTAAAAAACAAACTACCGGTATATTTAAAAAAAACAAAATACAATAACTGGTTGTAGCAGTAACTGAAATCATATTAAAATATGATTAATTACACAATCTCACAATTGTAGTAACATAATGGCATGTTTTTACTGTTTACTTACGCCCTTTGTTACTGGTAACAGCTTCTAACCTTGGTACAGTCTTGCAGCGTGTCATAGTTTGCATTCAAAGTTCTTCACGTCACAGAAATGCCTTGAGTTTGACGAGTTATTTTTAGAATCAAAGGACGTCAGACGGCTTCTAAAAACACCTCAGGCTTTTGTGATGGAGGCTGATTATTGCTTGTCTGAATTGTGGGTTTGTTTGTGGTTTTACAGGAAGCGCAGCGGAGATCCTGAAAGAGTGGAATGTCACAGGCAAAAAGAAGGTAAGTGCCACTAGTTAAAAATTAATATGCAGTTTACCATAAGGCACTGTACCTGGTTTTTACTGTTAAAAATTACCTTACCTTATGCATTTTGAGCGTCCTAGTTATTCACCACAATGAGTTTATAAGCGTTTTTCACAACTCTGAGACTGGTCCATTAATGAAATTCATTATGTATTCTTTTTAGAGCACACCAAGTTATCTCAGACTAGTGAGTGCGGAGTTTTGCGTCACAGTAAACAAAACTGTCATTCTAATTGTGCACCTCCCGATTATTGGATGATAAAATGCTTTATAATTGGCTGCAGATAGCACATAGTGGCCATATTTTGATCTCAAGAGCTGCTTGCTGTACAATATATCTGTTCTGGGGCAAGACAAATTTTGCTCAAAAATATTGGAGGAAAAAATTGTGAACAGGCAGCAGTTTTTTTCTAATTGTCACTTGGGTAGGTAGAATCGTACCTGTGGTAAATATTTATCATAGTTTTACATCAGTCAAGTGGGAGTTTATGAAGATTTAGTTGGAAAGAAAAACTGTGAATTAGGGAATAGTGCTGAGTTCTTAAAAGAAATCTAAGAATCACGGAAGGTTTTATTGCCATTGTCAATCAAGAAAATTCACAAACTAGGAATTTGCTTTGGTGTTATGAGGCAACATAAAACATGAAAAATAATAGTGAAATATAAACTATGATGAAATAAGGGCATGGGTAAATAATAAGGTTTTATTTAAAAAAAAAGATTTTAACTTGATATAAATACAAAATCTATGTCAATAATACACACAATTCCATCCAAAACACATAAATTCACACAGAAACATGCATTTAGCAAAATAAAGGCACATTTATTTATCAAATTGTGTAAATTGTGTATGTTTGCAAGTAGTAGTTATGGAAATACCTCTAAATCCAGCTAGGAAGTAAACTTGCAAACTTGAAATATAGGAAAACAAGGTACGATTATTGTATGTTCGGCCATTTTGATAAATATATTGTTGCTAAATAAGTTTTTAATTGAAATTAGTTGTTCAACTTGTCATTTGCACTTGAAAGTATTTAATATTATCATTCCTCAAAAGCAGCAGAGCATGTACAAGTTTATGTAATCCTATCCTCTTGTAAAAATGCCAAACTACAAAATGCTTGATGAGGGTGTTATTGTACTGAACTATGACCACAGGGATTGTGATTGCTGCACTGAATGTCTCTACCCACTCTTCATCCTATTTCCCACTGCTTACAGTCTTGTTGATGAATGATGAAGCCTACCCACAAACCTAAAATCTTAGCATTTTTCAACAACCCTAATCTAATTGTTTGGATTCATGTAGAGTTCAAGTAATCCTAGTTTAAATTGAGCTGGAGGACAGGTTAGAATTCTATAGTACAATTTGCAGTTTAACTGTCTTGTTGCAGATTTGTTGACCTGGTTTATGGTTAATGGCCTTCTTTGTAGTACCCTATCCACATGAAACAAAAAAAAGTTCAACATTTTCTTCTGTCATTTATAAATAAAAAAGGGAAATAAGTTTTTCACAATAGCCTCAAAAAGTAGTTTCATTATTGTAACCTTATTGTCTTTGGAGTCGAATAATGATAAGGTTCAACTTTTGTAAATCTCCATTTTGTATATTTCTTCCAAAAACAGTAAATCTCCCATAGTCGTATAGACCCTTGCCCACCATCTGAGAATATGACTTCAAACATGAACACAACCTATTATGAATGGTGTTAATTGAAATGGGGGACTGCGAAGTCTGTATTGTCCCTTGTTGTTGCTGATTGGGACATAGATAATGAACAAACAGTGTGAAATTGATCTGTTTGTTGTACAGCAAGAAAAAGAAGTCCAAGCTACGGGGGCTTTTGGCCAGGTCTAGGCCAGGTCTAGGCCAATGAAGAGGTTTAAATGTTTGCCTAATTTGTTTTAATTTAATCTATTAAAAGCAGTGCAGGACGACCTTACTGGTTTAATATGGCTTTAGTCAAAGTTTGGATTGATTATGCAAATTATTTCAGTTCTTTCTTTCTTGTTTATTCGATATGCTTCAAAGGAAACTATACATGTCAAACAAAAATAGGTTGCATTTTAGCCCAGGTTTAGTCCATGTTGAGAAGTACACTCTAACTTTTCTGTTACTTCTTTTGACTGGAATGTTCCACAGTATGGTATTAACTTTATCTCATTTAATAGATGCCTGTTAGATGTTTTTGTTGCTCTAGAACTTGGTGAAGTCCACTATTTATCTCTTTATGGAGATGGACAAGTTGATAATGCCATTCTGTGGAATATTCCAGGCAAAGCAAAAAAAAAACCTCCATGGAGACAAGTACAAGACAAGTTTCTCAAAGCTCATTCAGGGCTTTTCTGGACCAGGTTCATCCTCTGTAGAAGTTCAAATAGTGGCTAAACAAGATAAAACTCTTTAAAAGGAACTGAAATGAAGCAAACCACTGAAACTAGACCAAACTCAACCAAACAAGCCTGGCTTATGGCTGGATCCTGGCTAAACCTGGATCCAGGTTTAACTCCAGTTTAGGTCCTGGTTTAATCCATTTATAGTGTTCACATTATTTTGTTTTAGTTTTCCTTAGGTTTCTTTTGTTTTCTTTTAGTTTTACTTAATCTGTTTGTGTTCAGCCCAAGAAGAAAAAGAAGCCAAAGCCGGCAGAGCAGGCAGAGGCAGCAGAGGCATCGACGGCAGATGGCGCTGTGGAGCCTGGCGACGAGATGAACGGTTTCCATGGTAATGGGTCGGTTCTGGACGAATCCCTGGACTCTCTGAGTGAGCAGCTGGACTCCGCCTCTCTTGACGCAGCTGAACTTGACTCAGAGCCCGCCACCTCCGAAAACACAGGTGAAGGTTGTGTGCAGACTTTTTCGCGTTAGTAAGGCTTTTAAAGAGTAGTTTATTAGCTAGGATTGCCACGATAATTACTATATCAACTTTAGGGCTGCAACTAACAATTATTTTAATAGTCGACTAGTCAAACTATTATTTCTATTGTAAATTTAATCAATCATTCATCAGCTTTATTAATCCTAAAAGGGCAATTCAGTCTGCAGATCTCTGGTCAGCAAACCATTAATGAATAATACATTTTAACATGCACCATAGTTAATGTAAATGTAATGAACAGCAATATGCTCATGTTATACCCAGTATCTGTTACTCAGTATTCTTGTTATATGCAAGTTTTTATCTAGTACTTGGCTGATTGCACATTGGTTAGATGATAAAACTGCGTGTTGCTGCACTGTACTTAAAGTTGAATAAGTTGAATTTGAGTGGAGTTGAATCTGAAGTTAAATCATGTACTTGTAACGTGCATTCAAACCTCTAAGTGCATCAGAGGACACAAGATTACAATTAATTTTAGATTTTCAAAAGACATTTTTAACACATTTTAACCAAGTAATATTAGTTCAAATATTGTCACTTAAGACTTTTAAATAGAAAGTATTTACATTAACATTTTGATTTAAAATGCCACAGTCTTTGTACAATATAAAAATACAATTACTTTTAGTCACAATTAGTTGTTTAATCGTTGCACCCCTAATTTTTTTTTTTTTTTTTTTTTTTTTTTTTTTTTTTTTAATTTTATTTGGTTTTAATAGTTTTATTTCAGGACTAGTAAGATAAAATTGAGCATTTAAACCTTTTGCTGCCTTTTTATTGTTATCTGTCTCTGTGCGCTAAGGTCAATGTCAGTGGCCTATTATTAGGCCCGAGCCGGAGACAACGTCCCGGCGAGGGACTCATTAAAACCGCGTCCGAAACGGGAAAATGGGCAAAAATCAAGTGGTTAACACGCCCCGACATGCCAGTGAGTGGTGTCAAAAATTAGAACTCGCCAAGCTCTAATTGTCACCGAAGACCCCGAAAAAAAATAACGAAAGACGACTCGGTAGCGCCACCTCAAACTTTGATTTTCATTGGGCCTATGGGAGTCCGACTCGGAAAAAAAAGTCGACTGAAAAATCTGAAACTCGCATCAAAAAAATAGAACATGTCGGGACATGACAAAAATGATATTATGGCCCCGCCCTAAAATGTACAGGAAGTCGGCCATATTGGATCAAACCCGGTGATGACAAAAGCGCACACCCTCACATTCAGGACATCTCCTCGCACAGTTTTCATCACAAACACTTCAAATTTGGCCAAAACCCACTAAACCCCATGTTAGATTAAAGAACATCAATTATATTTGAATATGACTTTGGGTGTGGTCATGGGGAATTTTATACAAAATCGCAATTTTTGGAATATTTCAATAAAATATTTCTCGTCCACACATTTTTTGTTGGGAAAACGCTAATACAGCTTTTATGCACTTTTGGGAGCTGAACACAATGATATGCAAATCATGGCTTTATCTCACAAAATGGCTCTCTAGCGCCCTCTTCAAATTTCATTTTCAAAAATTCGTACAAGTCAATCGATTTGTCGTGGACTTGTGAAAAAAATCACAGGGGCCTTATTTGTGATGGGGCAGAATGTGAGAAAGTCACATGACTGTAGCTTTTATGGTTTAGGAGAAAAAAAATGGGTGGAAAATCAGTTTCCATTATTATTATTCTTATTAGGCCCGAGCCGGAGACAACGTCCCGGCGAGGGACTCATTAAAACCGCGTCCGAAACGGGGGAAAATGGCAAAAAATCAAGTGGTTAACACGCCCGACATGCCAGTGAGTGGTGTCAAAAATTAGAACTCGCCAAGCTCTAATTGTCACTGAAGACCGCGAAAAAAAAATAATGAAAGACGACTCGATAGCGCCACCTCAAACTTTGATTTTCATGGGGGCCTATGGGAGCCCGACTCGGAAAAAAGTCGACCGAAAAAATCTGAAACTCACATCAAAAAATAGAACATGTCGGGACATGACAAAAATGATATTATGGCCCCGCCCTAAAATGTACAGAAGTCGGCCATATTGGATCAAACCCGGTGATGACAAAAGCGCACACCCTCACATTCAGGACATCTCCTCGCACAGTTTTAATCACAAACACTTCAAATTTGGCCAAAACCCACTAAACCCATGTGAGATTAAAGATCATCAATTATATTTGAATATGACGTTGGGTGTGGTCATGGCGAATTTTCAACAAAATCGCAATTTTTCAAATATTTCAATAAAATATTTCTCGTTCACACATTTTTTGTTGGGAAAAACGCTAATACAGCGTTTATGCACATTTGTGAGCTGAACACAATGATATGCAAATCATGGCTTTATCTTACAAAATGACTCTCTAGCGCCCTCATCAAATTTCATTTTCAAAAATTCGTAGCAGACAATCGCTTTGTTGTGAACTTGTGAAAAAAATCACAGAGGCCTTATTTGTGATGGGGCATAATGTGAGAAAGTCACATGACTGTAGCTTTTACAGTTTAGGAGATAAAAAATGGGTGGAAAACGCGTTTCCATTATTATTCTTATTCTTATTTTGCTCGCAGGATTGAAGCCATTTTTGACCCTCTGAACGTTAACGAAAACTCAATTTTATTTGACCCAAAATTCAAGACTGGTGAAAAATTAATTCTTTTGGTATTGAAAAAAATTAACACTTCAAAATGACTCAATAGCGCCACCTCAAAAAAAAAAAACATTACGGCAATGACAGACCTTTTTCATCGTAGACACATGAAATTTGGTAGAACCATAGAACATGTCAAGACAAGTAAAAAATTATATTATGACCCCACCCTAAACCCTACAGGAAGTCCGCCATTGTGGGCGGAACCCCATTTTTTTGAAATTTTAACTCTCACGTTTGGATTTTTTACGCAATGGATTTTCATTCTAGAAACTTGTAAATTGGACAAACTGAACTACACCCATGTGGGATTAAAGGCGACTCATTTGGATTTTTTCTAAGTCATAACATGTGGGTGTGGCCAGCCTGCCAAGAAAAAAGCAATTTTTTGAAGTTTTAAATTGCAAATAACTGACACATGCAGCGTCCTATTTCCCGGCATTAATATACATTTTGTTCAAAATGTTGATCTAAGCGCATAGATATACAATTTACATAAGTCAGACATTACATTGCTCCACAGCGCCCCCTAGAACTTTTGAATGGGACCAAAAAAATTACTTTGTCAAAAACATTTGAAATTTGACAGGGACATCTGGCTTGACATACTGAACAAAAAAAGCCAAAGAGAACATACCTCTATTTGTAACTATGTTACCGTGGTAACCGTGGAAATGGTCAGAAATGTGTCATTGAAATGAATGGGGTTCAGAGTACTGGACTTTGTTGTCGACTAAATAGATGCTCTGCACTAATCCAACTATGACCCAAAATTCAAGGTTGGTGAAATATGTATTATTTTGAAATTTTAAAAAATTAATGTTGCAAAATGACTCAGTAGCGCCACCTTAAATTTCAAAATACATTACGGCAATGAGAGACCTTTTTCATCGTAGACAAATGAAATTTGGTAGAACCATAGAACATGTCAAGACAAGTAAAAAATTATATTATGACCCCACCCTAAACCCTACAGGAAGTCGGCCATTGTGGGCGGAACCCCATTTTTTTGAAATTTTAACTCTCACATTGGCATTTTTTACGCCATGGATTTTCATTCAAGAAACTTGCAAATTGGTCAAAATTAACTAGACCCATGTGGGATTGTAGCCAACTCTCTTGGATTTTTCTAAGTAATAAAATGTGGGTGTGGCCAACATGCAAACAAAAATGCCGTTTTTTTAAGTAGTAAATTGCATCTAACCCAAACATGCAGTGTCCTGTTGACCGGCATTAATATACATTTTGGTCACATTGTTCATCTGAATGTCATGATGTACAGTTTACATAGATGAGACAATCCATTGCTCCACAGCGCCCCCTTGAACTTTTGAATGGGACCCAAAAAAATTTACTTTTTCAAAAACATTTGAAATTTGGCATGGACATTCCTATCCCCATACTGAACAAAAAAGCCAAAAAGAACATACCTCTATTTGCAAGTGTGTTGCCATGGCAACGACCGACATTTCTCATTGAAATACATGGGTTTTGGTTAACAGGGATGAAAAAAAAAACTTTGTCATAGACCATCGAAATTTGGTACATATATTCCACTGATCATACTGAACAAAAAAGCCAATGAAGACATACCTCTATTTCCAACCGTGTTGCAGTGAAAATGTCATAAATTCTCCCATTGGAATGAATGGAGTAGTATTACTCAGTCGCTGTTTTTGGGAGGAGGGGCGATGTAAGCGGGAAAGAGAGGCGCGAACTCCGCAGTGGCGTGAACCCCGCGGTCGCAAGGGTGGCGAGGGCCTTTATCACTGCTTGCAGTTTTAATTAGGCCCGAGCCGGAGACAACGTCCCGGCGAGGGACTCATTAAAACCGCGTCCGAAACGGGGAAAAATGGCAAAAATCAAGTGGTTAACACGCCCCGACATGCCAGTGAGTGGTGTCAAAAATTAGAACTCGCCAAGCTCTAATAGTCACTGAAGACCACGAAAAAAAATAACGAAAGACGACTCGATAGCGCCACCTCAAACTTTGATTTTCATTGGGCCTATGGGAGCCCGACTCGGAAAAAAGTCGACCGAAAATCTGAGACTCGCATCAAAAAATAGAACATGTCGGGACATGACAAAAATGATATTATGGCCCTGCCCTAAAATGTACAGGAAGTCGGCCATATTGGATCAAACCCGGTGATGACAAAAGCGCACACCCTCACATTCAGGACATCTCCTCGCACAGTTTTCATCACAAACACTTCAAATTTGGCCAAAACCCACTAAACCCATGTGAGATTAAAGATCATCAATTATATTTGAATATGACTTTGGGTGTGGTCATGGTGAATTTTATACAAAATTGTAATTTTTGGAATATTTCAATAAAATATTTCTCTTTCACACATTTTTGTTGGGAAAACGCTAATACAGCGTTTATGCACATTTGTGAGCTGAACACAATGATATGCAAATCATGGCTTTATCTCACAAAATGACTCTCTAGCGCCCTCTCTTCAAATTTCATTTTCAAAAATTCGTAGAAGACAATCGATTTGTCCTGGACTTGTGAAAAAAATTTCACAGGGGCCTTATTTGTGATGGGGCACAATGTGAGAAAGTCACATGACTGTAGCTTTTATGGTTTAGGAGGAAAAAAAAGGGGGAAAAATGAGTTTCCATTATTATTATTATTCTTTTTATTCTTATTTTCCTTGCGACAATGACTCCATTTTTGACCCCTTGAACGTTAACGAAAACTCAATTTTATTGGACCCAAAATCAAGTCTGGTGAAAAATTAATTATTTTGATGGGCAAAAAAATTAATGTTTTAAAATGACTCAATAGCGCCACCTCAAAAATAAAAAAAACATTACGGCAATGACAAACCTTTTCATCGTAGACAAATGAAATTTGGTAGAACCATAGAACATGTCAAGACAAGTAAAAAATTATATTATGACCCCACCCTAAACCATACAGGAAGTTGGCCATTGTGGGCGGAACCCCATTTTTTTGAAATTTTAACTCTCACATTTGGATTTTTTACGCCATGGATTTTCATTCAAGAAACTTGCAAATTGGTCAGAATGAACTAGACCCATGTGGGATTACAGTCTTCTACCTTGGATTTTTCTAACTCATAAAATGTGGGTGTGGCCAGCCTGCCAAGAAAAAAGGCATTTTTTGAAGTATTAAATGGTACGTAACTAAAACCTGCAGTGTCCTATTTCCCGGCATTAATATACATTTTGTTCAAAATCTTGATCTGAGTGCATACATATACATTTTATAGAGGTTAGACATTACATTGCTCCACAGCGCCCCCTTGAACTTTTGAATGGGACCAAAAAAATTACTTTGTCATAAACATTGAAATTGGCATGAAGATGTGGCTTGACATACTGAACAAAAAAGCCAATGAGAACATACCTCTATTTGGAACTATGTTACCGTGTGGTAACCGTGGAAATGGTCATAAATGTGTCATTGAAATGAATGGGGTTCAGAGTACTGGACTTTGTTGTCGACTAAATAGATGCTCTGCACTAATCCAACTATGACCTAAAATTCAAGGTTGGTGAAAAAATGTGTAATTTGATGTGCAAGAAAATTAATGTTTCAAAATGACTCAGTAGCGCCACCTCAAAGTTCAAAATACATTACGTCAATGACAGACCTTTTTCATCGTAGACAAATGAAATTTGGTAGAACCATAGAACATGTCAAGACAAGTAAAAAAATGATATTATGACCCCACCCTAAACCCTACAGGGAGTCGGCCATTGTGGGCGGAACCTCATTTTTTCAACATTTTAACTCTCACGTTTGGATTTTTTACGCCATGGATTTTCATTCAACATATTTGCAAATTCGTCTAAATGAACTAGACCCATGTGGGATTAAAGGCGACTCACATGGATTTTTCTAAGTCATAAAATGTGGGTGTGGCCAGCCTGCAAAGAAAAATGGCGTTTTTTGAAGTGTTGAAATTGCACCTAACTCAAAAACATGCAGTGTCCTGTTAGCCGGCATTAATATACATTTTGGTCACAATATTGATCTGAACCTAATGATATACAGTTTACATAGATCAGACAATCCATTGCTCCACAGCGCCCCTTGGAAATTTTGAATGGGACCCAAAAATTTTGACTTTGTCAAAAACTTTTGAAATTTGGCATGGACCTCCCTATCTCCATACTGAACAAAAAAGCCAAAGAGAACATACCTCTATTTGCAAGTGTGTTGCCATGGCAACGACCGATATTTCTCATTGAAATACATGGGTTTTGGCTAACTGGGATAAAAAAATGTACTTTGTCATTGACCCATCGAAATTTGGTACACATATTCCACTCATCATACTGAACAAAAAAGTCAATGAAGACATACCTCTATTTCCAACCGTGGAGGTGTGAAAATGTCATAAATGCTGTCATTGGAATGAATGGAGTAGTATTACTCAGTCGCTGATTTTGGTGGGAGGGGAGATGTAAGCGGGAACGAGAGGCGCGAACTCCGCGGTGGCGTGTACCCCGCGGTCGGCAAGGGTGGCGAGGGCCTTTATCACTGCTTGCAGTTTTAATTAGGCCCGAGCCGGAGACAACGTCCCGGCGAGGGACTCATTAAAACCGCGTCCGAAACGGGGAAAATGGCAAAAATCAAGTGGTTAACACGCCCCCGACATGCCAGTGAGTGGTGTCAAAAATTAGAACTCGCCAAGCTCTAATTGTCACCGAAGACCGCGAAAAAAAAATAACCAAAGACGACTCGGTAGCGCCACCTCAAACTTTGATTTTCATTGGGCCTATGGGAGCCCGACTCGGAAAAAAAGTCGACGTAAAAATCTGAAACTCGCATCAAAAAATAGAACATGTCGGGACATGACAAAAATTATATTATGGCCCCGCCCTAAAATGTACAGGAGTCGCCATATTGGATCAAACCCGGGAACGACAAAAGCGCACACCCTCACATTCAGGACATCTCCTCGCACAGTTTTCATCACAAACACTTCAAATTTGGCCAAAACCCACTAAACCCATGTGAGATTAAAGATCATCAATTATATTTGAATATGACTTTGGGTGTGGTCATGGCGAATTTTATACAGAATCGCAATTTTTGGAATATTTCAATAAAATATTTCTCGTTCACACATTTTTTGTTGGGAAAACGCTAATACAGCGTTTATGCACATGTGTGAGCTGAACACAATGATATGCAAATCATGGCACTATCTTACAAATTGACTCTCTAGCGCCCTCTTCAAATTTCATTTTCAAAAATTCGTAGCAGACAAGTGATTTGTCGTGGACTTGTGAAAAAATTCACAGGGGCCTTATTTGTGATGGGGCACAATGTGAGAAAGTCACATCACTGTAGCTTTTGTGGTTTAGGAGAAAAAAAAAGGGGAAAAAATGAGTTTCCATTATTATTATTATTATTCTTATTATTTTGGTTGCCAAATTGAAGCCATTTTTGACCCCCTGAACGTTAACAAAAAGTCCATTTTATTGGACCCAAAATTCAAGGTTGGTGAAAAATTTATTATTTTAATGTGCAAAAAAATTCACATATCAAATTGACTCAATAGCGCCACCTCAAAAATCAAAATACATTACGGCAATGAGAGACCTTTTTCATCGTAGACAAATGAAATTTGGTAGAACCATAGAACATGTGAAGACAAGTAAAAAATTGTATTATGACCCCACCCTAAACCCTACAGGAAGTCCGCCATTGTGGGCGGAACCCCATTTTTTTGACATTTTAACTCTCACGTTTGGATTTTTTACGCAATGGATTTCTATTCTAGAAACTTGAAAATTGGTCAAAATGAACTACACCCATGTGGGATTAAAGTTCACTGTCTTGGATTTTTTTTTACGTCATTAAATGTGGGTGTGGCCAGCCTGCAAAGAAAAAAAGCATTTTTTGACGTTTTAAATTGCCAATAACTGAGACATGCAGCGTCCTATTTCCCGGCATTAATATACGTTTTGTTGAAAATCTTGATCTGAATGCAATGACATACAATTTACATAAGTCAGACATTACATTGCTCCACAGCGCCCCCTTGAACTTTTGAATGGGTTTAAAAAAAATTACTTTGTCAAAAACATTTGAAATTTGACATGGAAATCTGGCTTCACATACTGAACAAAAAAGCCAATGAGAACATACCTCTATTTGTAACTATGTTACCATGGTAACATCATAAATGTGTCATTGAAATGAATGGGGTTCAGAGTACTGGACTTTGTTTTAGACTAAATAGATGCTCTGCACTAATCCAACTATGACCCAAAATTCAAAGTTGGTGAAAAAATGTGTAATTTGATGTGCAAAAAAAATTAATGTTTCAAAATGACTCCATAGCGCCACCTCCAAGTTCAAAATACATTACGGCAATGACAGACCTTTTCCATCGTAGACAAATGAAATTTGGTAGAACCATAGAACATGTCAAGACAAGTAAAAAATTATATTATGACCCCACCCTAAACCCTACAGGAAGTCGGCCATGTGGGTGGAAGCCCATTTTTTTGGAAATTTTAACTCTCACATTTGAATTTTTTCCGCAATGGATTTTCATTCTAGAAACTTGGAAATTGGTCAAAATGAAATAGACCCATGTGGGATTTGAGGCCAATGTCTTGAATTTTTTTATGTTATAAAATGTGGGCGTGGTCAGCCTGCTAAGAAAAAAGCCCTTTTTTGAATTTTAAATTGCACATAACACAAAAATGCAGGGTCCTATTTTCCGGCATTAATATACGTTTTGTTCAAAAGGTTAAACTGAATGCAACGACATACAATTTACATAAGTCAGACATTACATTGCTCCACAGCGCCCCTTTGAACTTTTGAATGAGACTGAAAAAAATTACTTTGTCATAAACATTTGAAATTTGACATGGACATCTGGCTTGATATACTGAACAAAAAAGCCAATAAGAACATACCTCTATCTACAACTATGTTACCGTGGTAACATCATAAATGTGTCATTGAAATGAATGGGGTTCAGAGTACTGGACTTTGTTGTTGTTGACTAAATAGATGCTCTGCACTAATCCAACTATGACCTAAAATTCAAGATTGGTGAAAAATGTTGTATTTTGATGTGGAAAAAAAATTAATGTTTCAAAATGACTCCATAGCGCCACCTCAAATTTCAAAATACATTACGGCAATGAGAGACCTTTTTCATCGTAGACAAATGAAATTTGGTAGAACCATAGAACATGTCAAGACAAGTAAAAAATTATATTATGACCCCACCCTAAACCCTACAGGAAGTCGGCCATTGTGGGCGGAACACAATTTCTTTGAAATTTTAACTCTCACGTTTGGATTTTTTACGCCATGGATTTTCATTCAACAAACTTGCAAATTGGTCTAAATAAACTAGACCCATGTGGGATGAAAGGCAACTCACTTGGATTTTTCTAAGTCATAAAATGTGGGCGTGGCCAACATGCGAAGAAAAACTGCGTTTTTTGAAGTATTGAATTGCACCTAACTCAAACATGCAGTGTCCTGTTAACCGGCATTAATATACATTTTGGTCACATTGTTCATCTGAATGTCATGATATACAGTTTACATAGATGAGACAATCCATTGCTCCACAGCGCCCCCTTGAAATTTTGAATTGAACCCAAAAAATTTTACTTTTTCAAAAACATTTGAAATTTGGCATGGACATCCCTATTCCCATACTGAACAAAAACGCAATGAGAACATACCTCTATTTGCAAGTGCGTTGCCACGGCAACGACCGACATTTCTCATTGAAATACATGGGTTTTGGTTAAATGGGATGAAAAAAAATCACTTTGTCATAGATCATCAAAATTTGGTACACATATTCCACTGATCATAATGAACAAAAAAGTTAATGAAGACATACCTCTATTTCCAACCGTGTAGGCGTGAAAATGTCATAAATGCTCTCATTGGAATGAATGGAGTAGTATTACTCAGTCGCTGTTTTTGGTGGGAGGGGCGATGTAAGTGGGAACGAGAAGCGGGAACGAGAAGCGGGAACGAGAAGCGAAACGAGAACGAGAAGCGGAACGAGAAGCGGGAACGAGAAGCGGGAACGAGAAGCGCGAACTCCGCGGTGGCGTGTACCCCGCGGTCGCAAGGGTGTGGCGAGGGCCTTTATCACTGCTTGCAGTTTTAATTCTTATTATTATTTTTACGGCCGCTTCGAAGCAATTTTTGACCCCCTGAACGGTAACGAAAACTCATTTTATTGGACCCAAAATTCAAGGTTGGTGAAAAATTAATTATTTTAATGTGTAAAAAAAATTAACGTTTCAAAATGACTCGATAGCGCCACCTCAAAAATCAAAAAACATTGCGGCAATGACAGACCTTTTTCATCGTAGACATATGAAATTTGGTAGAACCATAGAACATGTCAAGACAAGTAAAAAATTATATTATGACCCCACCCTAAACCCGACAGGAAGTCGGCCATTGTGGGCAGAACCCAATTTTTTTGAATTTTAACTCTCACGTTTGGATTTTTTACGCTGTGGATTTTCACTCAAGAAATTTGCAAATTGGTGAAAATGAACTAGACCCATGTGGGATTCCAGTCTCCTACCTTGGATTTTTCTAAGTCATAAAATGTGGGTGTGGCCAGCCTACCAAAAAAAAAGCTCTTTTTTAAAGTATTACATCGCACGTAACTCAAACATGCAGTGTCCTATTTCCCGGCATTAATATACATTTTGTTCAAAATCTTGATCTGACTGCATACATATACAATTTATATAGGTTAGACATTACATTGCTCCACAGCGCCCCCTTGAACTTTTGAATGGGACCAAAAAAATTACTTTGTCGTAAACATTTGAAATTTGGCATGGACATGTGGCTTGACATACTGAACAAAAAAGTCAATGAGAACATACCTCTATTGTAACTATGTTACCGTGGTAACCGTGGAAATGGTCAGAAATGTGTCATTGAAATGAATGGGGTTCAGAGTACTGGACTTTGTTACAGACTAAATAGATGCTCTGCACTAATCCAACTATGACCTGAAATTCAAGGTTGGTGAAAACGTTGGTATTTTGATCTATAAAAAAATTATTGTTGCAAAATGACTCAATAGCGCCACCTCAAAGTTCAAAATACATTACGGCAATGAGAGACCTTTTTCATCGTAGACAAATGAAATTTGGTAGAACCATAGAACATGTCAAGACAAGTAAAAAATTATATTATGACCCCCCCCTAAACCCTACAGGAAGTCGGCCATTGTGGACGGAACCCCATTTTTTTGAAATTTTAACTCTCACGTTTGGATTTTTTACACCATGGATTTTCATTCAACAAACTTGAAAATTGGACAAAATGAACTAGACCCATGTGGGATTAAAGGCGACTCACTTGAATTTTTCAACGTCATAAAATGTGGGCGTGGCCAACATGCAAAGAAAAACTGTGTTTTTTCAAGTATTAAATTGCACCTAACTCAAACATGCAGTGTCCTGTTAACCGGCATTAATATACATTTTGGTCACAATGTTCATCTGAATGTCATGATATACAGTTTACATAGATGAGACAATCCATTGCTCCACAGCGCCCCCTTGAAATTTTGAATGGGACCCAAAAAATTTTACTTTGTCAAAAACATTTGAAATTTGGCATGGACATCCCTATTCCCATACTGACCAAAAAGGCCAATGAGAACATACCTCTATTTGTAAGTGTGTTGCCATGGCAAGGACCAACATTTCTCATTGAAATACATGGGTTTTGATTAACTGGGGTGAAAAAAAAAACCTTTGTCATAGACCACCGAAATTTGGTACACATATTCCACTCATATTACTGAACAAAAAAGTCAATGAAAACATACCTCTATTTCCATCCGTGCAGGTGTGAAAATGTCATAAATGCTCTCATTGGAATGAATGGAGTAGTATTACTCAGTCGCTGATTTTGGTGGGAGGGGCGATGTAAGCGGGAACGACAGGCGCGAACTCCGAGGTGGCGTGTACCCCGCGGTCGCAAGGGTGGCGAGGGCCTTTATCACTGCTTGCAGTTTTAATTTATTATTATTATTATTATATAATTTTTTTTATCCTTCATTTTTCTTTTTTATCATCACCTGCTTGACTGGCTGGCCAAGCTACAGAAATAAAGCAAAAGTCAGTCTATATGTTCCTTCTTCTTTTGCACCTAATAGTAGCTATACCATTCAGTATAATAAAAAAAAAAACTGATGATATTGTGACTTTTTTGTCAAAGCATTATTGAAGTATTGCCAATTTTGTTACAACACACATACAACATCAAATGTCTAATTATTGTCATCACAATACTAATATTCCACACTCTATTTTGATACAAAGGAATAGGCTCGATACAGATTTTGATCTGTACAGTGTGTAAAAAATTGTCTTTTTTAATAATATAATAGACCGTCCTTTCCAATAAAAAAAAAAAGTATTTTCTTTATTAAAGACACTGTATGTAACTTTTTAGCCAAAAAGACTTTGTGTTTAGACCACTGAAAAATGTGCGTCCCTGCTTTGAGTACTGTAGGCTTGCATCTCCACAAACCTGGGGGAGGGCCTCCTTCTGCTTGTTTCCATGGAAATGCTGTTCCTTTGGTTATAAGCTTCCATGTATCTTCAATGCAGGTGACTTGCCACATCCAGAAAATTACATACTGTGCCTTCTTATTGTGATTTTTATTTTTTTGTGATTATTATTTATTTTTATTTTTTACTTTCTCAAATGAGTATCAAATTAGTAGTTTTGATACTAATTTTAGCATAAATTACAATCTGATTTTCAATACTTTTGACAGTTGTCTGATATGTTTTTGTCACAGGGGCAGAGGCAGAGAGTCAGAGCAGCGCTCCGAGTCCCGCTTTGTGTGTTCAGGAGAGCAGAAATCACCAGGGTCTCCGTGGAAACAAGTCCAGACAGAGACCTGCTCCCTCCTCACATCCCCCCTCCTCCACCCCCATAGACGACTGTCAACAAGGAACCAAGAAAATAGGTTAGAACTCACTTCAAATAACTCAGTTTTTATGTACTTTGACTTTTGACTCATTGTGGACAAGGGATGTGATATTGTAACACTCATTACTGGGTGGAGAACAATTAATTAGTTTGTCATTTATAAAAGATGTTTTTCTAACAGTCAAAGACTATTGCAGTACCAGAGTCTCTTTTTATGATTAACATAAACCGTGTTACTTTTTACTCATAAAATATACAAAATTAAAAGTGGGCTTGCATCTCCAGAAACCTTTACTGAAGAGGGCTTCTTCCTGCTTGCCTTCTTGAAATGGTGTTCCTTTTGGCTATAATATTCCACAGTATGAATCACATCTGTCTCCATGGAATCATGAAACTTGTGTGTCTTGCTTAAAGAAATATTATTTTTGTTGTAAGCAAAGGTCCAAACACAAAAGGACATGTTAAATATAGGTCTTAAAGTCCTTTCAGTTCTCTACAATAGTTTGTTTTTGAATAATGCTGACTATTTTTGCTCAGAAAATGGTTTGTTCATTTGAGTCATTGTGAGTGAATTCAGATCCAATAAGTAGCCAGAATCCAGATAAAAGTGTGAGCAATTGAAGACAGATCAAAATTCTTTAGTGCCTTGTAAATGTCCAATCTTTTCAGAATGTTTTGAACACATCTTTTATAACTTTGGTTTATCATTAAATTGTAAATACGACTTTTGTCTCCACAGCTTCTACCATCGACCGCTCAGTGAAGGACTTGCAGCGGTGCACGGCGTCACTCACTCGGTACAGGATGGTGGTGAAGGAGGAGATGGACTCTTCTATCAAGAGAATGAAGCAGACGTTTGCAGAGCTCCAGAGCTGGTGAGTTTGTGCCTGATAAACTGTGGCATAGACCTGTCATAACAATTACTATATCAATTTATAGTTTAATCAGCGAGAGATAGAATGGTATTTTTTGAAGGTTAATATTTATCATGGATATTTTTACTTTATACCAGTGGAAAACCTTTTAGCTATTTTTGGTGATACGATGAGGTTTGAGCTGTAGAGTGTTGAATAAATAAATGTCAGGGTATGTAAAGTCAGTTTTTGTTTTTTGGCTTTCTACCACATTATAATGTTGTTCCCTCATCAAAAAATGCCTGGGGTTTTCGATGTCATCCATGCATGTTTCAGTAATTTAACAATCTGTCCCAGGCCTCATTCCAACCCTCTTAACCCTCCCACATGACAATTCTCCATAAATATACAAAAGCATGATACGAAACTGTACACAACAATTGGACAAATATTAGAGGTAAAATGCCTCTTCCCCTTTAACGTATTATAGGCACTACTAAACTGCTAAGTGTTTCATTTCAATATTGATCTATAGCAGCTCATGTTTTTAACTATATTGTATATTTAGAGTTTTTGGGGTAATCTTGCTTTGAAAAATTTAGATTATAAATAATATTGAAACAACCCTAGTCATATGTCACCTTTCAAAATTTGTTACTGAGACCTACTGTGGCAGTGCCCTAAAGTCAACGTCATAAAAATAGTTTATCTTTGTGCGCAGTTTCACCTGTGTAACACGACTCTACAGCCTTCAGTAAAAACTATTTGTTTACGCTTGACTTTATTGTACTGAGCTATAATAATAATGCATTAGACACTCAAAGTCTCTTTACATGTCATGCAATATTTTTCACTTGGTGTACTCTGTGGTAAGCCAATTCTTTGGCCACAACTGCCCTGGGGTAGACTAATGGGAGCCTCTCTGCAAATCGGCACCCTGTGATCAACACCAGTCACTTTCTCACAAACCACATTAAAACATAGGCAAGATGGATGAAGTGCCACAATGGACACAATGGGAGGTGCTGATCAATTTTTACTGGTCAAAACCATCAACTTTTTGGTTTGTGCGTGAATACAATTGACCAGTAAGATGCTAATTTGGTTTTCTACTGGTTTTCTGGATTATTACAGGGTGATGTTATTACTTTGCCAGAAATGTTCCACAGTATGAAATTTAACATGCTGATCTTACATTTATCCAAAACTAAAAACATGCTTGGGTTTACCTATTCATGTCTGATCTGTAATTTTGCCTAGTGTGACACCAAAACAAAGCAATAATATCTCCGTGGAGACAAGCAGGTAGCAGACACTCCACCAGGATAATTTTATAGTTCAATTTCAAAGCCCATGTACATAAAAAATAGACCAAAATAAAATGTTTCTTTCCATCATAGTTGTTTTTTATTGCACTCAAAAACGTACATCCTTACTGTGAACAAGCTCGCATCGCCACAAGCCTAACTCTATAATGGCTATAATATTCCACAGTATTGCATAAAGCGTATTTATCTCTATGGAGAATGTTCTGAAGTATGTTTTTAACATTCTATTTCTTTGGACTCATGCAGGTGACGTGCCACCTCTAGTTACACACTGTACCTTTAAATATCGTATTATGCTGTAAGTCCAAGATTGAACATCAGCAATCATTCTAATGCCTTTCTTTTTTTCACAGTTTAATGGACAGAGAAGTCACTCTTTTGTCAGAAATGGACAAAGTGAAAGCTGAGTCCAGTGAGTACTTCATATTTAAGGACTTGACCTGAGTTACTGTTTGCACACCACCCGCGGGCCATAACCTGAGCACCTGACAGCGCTGCAGAATCTGACCTAAATCACACTGAGGCACAGAGGCAGTCAGACATTGTTGTGGAACAGTTAGTCCCAGTTTCCTTCCCAGCTGTGGCTGTGCCCCCAGGCTGCTGCTGTGTACAGGGATGGAAAAAAATGACATTTTTGTTTTGAGTTATTGGGATTGATTTACTTAAGGTATAAGTAAATTCAAATAAGATTTAATGGACTGATGTGACATTTTAATGGTCGTATTTATCAAATGGTGAACACCGCAATTGTTTAAGTTCTACAAACAACAAAATATCATGTTTTATTTTTGGACGGCTGTTTGTATCAGCTATCAGACATAACAGACAAATATCCATAGTAATTAAATAACTGATGGCAAGGCCCAAAAATTGAGGTTCATAAATTAACTTAGTTGAATATATTGAGAAAATGTAGTGACTCAGAAAAATTAGTTGTTGTACTTTTACTTACTTACTTTACTCTTAATTGCTATGTTAATTTCATTTGAAATGCAAAAAACAGAGGATTCTTTTATTTCAAGCTAAATTATGTTTAATGTAAGAATGTATTCTTTCTCCACTCACTGATTAGTTTGGCATGAAAGTAGAAAATATATGAATATAAATATATATTGAATGCAAACAAAATGCATCTAGTCAAACCTACTTAATATTCTGAATGGAAGTCATTTTGGCTAATGTAGATTCCTCGTTTCACAGTGTAGCAGTGTGTAACATGACAGAGCAGGACTGCATACTTTCTGCAATTAGGCCAGTCTCTTACCCTCTCCCCTCCTCTCTTTCTCCCTCCCTCCCTCTTTGCTTTTAGCCCCCACACCCATCCCTCTCTTTCTCTCTCCCTCTCTGCTTTTACCCCCCACACCCATCCCTCTTTCTCTTTCTCGCTCCCTCTCTTACACCCCATTTCTCCCCTTCCTCACCCCTGTCTCTCTCTCCCTCTCTCTCCTTGCGCTCTATGGAGTGTTGAGTGTTCTGTGCTGAAAAGTGAATAGTGTCAGGTGTCAGGGGAGACTCAAGGCTGTTTTTATGAAGGTGTGCTCAGATTTGAAAATGGACTAAAAGTTTTACCGCTTCAATGCAACTTTTTTCAAAATCACCATGTCTCTTGTAAAGCTATATGATTTGATATTGATAATTGATATTGGTTAGTGCTTGTCGCCATGGCTTTATTTGAAATGTTCCACAGTATGGCATCAAATAACAAGATGCCACAAGTCCATGTTACTGGTCAGATCTGTGGAGACGCAACACTGTTCACCAAAATAACTTTTTTTTACCCTTACAATAAAAACACTTGTAATTGAATAAATGCAAAATGGATAAGTTTATGCCATACTGTGGAACATTTCAGACAAAGCAACATCGTCTCCATAGAGACAAGCATGTGACGAATACCCCTCTGACTCTGACATAAAAATTACATTTGTTTTTATTTTTTAATTTTGTTATTTTTGTTTTGATTACCCTGGCTGCCAACACTGGATATTGTGAGCCCTGATACAGATTTGATTACATAAGTGATATTGTATATTGAGATTAGAGCTGTTTAAAATCAGCTGTGCTTTGACAGATAACAGTTTTGACCTTATAATCAGATTTTTCACTTTACTGGTAGTCCTCACAGCGCAGATTACAGGAAATTACTGCTGCTACACTGTTGTTTTAACCTGTTGAATCTGATTTGTTGTCAGTAGGCACTGAATTATTTGTGTCAAGTGTCAAAGGGCTGTTTCCATGAAGCTTGTATCTGCAGTTTTATCTTTGTCCTGTATTTGGCTGCAGTGCTGAGTCAGGTGAACTTTGTACTTAACAGCTGTTATGGCAAAATGCTACATGAGAAATTAAACAACCTGTAACCTATAGCGATAAATAAGAAATGCATAAAGTTATCTATTGTAAACCACCCTTTTGTTGTTCCTATGAAAATGCATTATAATTAAGCAGCAGTGTCATAATGTCAAATTGGTCTTTAGGCTTTCATGTTGGTATTGTTGCATATTATTTATTACAAATTTGATTGCAATTTTCCCAGTTCTTGCAAAAAAAAGTATATCTTAAGGCATGGCAGCAATACGTCAAAACAAAATTAGACAATACTTTTTTTTTTCTTCCTTGATTGACCACAATTTATGATTTAAAAAAAAAAATTATATATATAATATTTCAATATTAATTTCATGAACATAAACAAAACGGACCTTTAATCAATGCCATTTAACATAAAATTTGTCACATTTCTTCCTCCAAACTCTGAACTCTACTCAAAACCACATGATTTTATTAACTTGAGGATTGGCTGTGGGCCGCTCTACGAAAAAGACCCAAGTTCATCATTGACTATTTAATATTAATTATATTATGACTGAGTGATATTGAGTAATAGTTTATAATTAAAGGCAAAGCAATATCTGAGCATGATTATCGGGATACTAACAAAAAAAAAAAATCTAGATATTTTTTGTCAATATTGCACATCCCTACAAGTCATTTCATTACCTCCCCGCTCAGTGCCTCACAACCCTCAGATATAATTTTTTCTAAACATCTTGTGGCTCTATTCAGTTTGAGAATTGTGTTTTTGAATGCGAGTTTTTATATAGTTCTTAATTTAAAGTAATATTTCGTTTGCAGTGATGATTTTGGACGCACGGCAGAAGAGAGCAGAGGAGCTCAGACGACTCACAGACAAGTCAGCCACAATGTCGGAGGAGCAGCTCACCGAACTACGCGCAGATATCAAGGTGAGGGAACATGTCTGTGTTATTTGGTTAGTTATTATAGGTATTTTTGATTTTTATGACAAGATGAATGTTGTAGATGTGTACAGGTATCTAGGTATCTACTAACATTTGAGTTGAGGGCAGAAAAAATTAATAAATAAGATCCTGTTTCCTTTATTAATTGCTTATTACTAATGGGTACAGTTTGTTTGCAGTCTATAAATTAAAGCTTTTATAAATATATTAACTTGCCTTTTGGCACCCTCTACTGGAGGTTTGTTTGATGCAAACATGCTTCAGATTCACTTCGGTAATTGAATTAAAATTGGTTCGAAATAGTTTGCCACTTGCTTGTCTCTTTGGGGATGTAACTCCTTTGCCTGGAATGTCTCACAGTATTCCATTAAACATGATTGTCTTGCAGTTTTCAGTTACAGGTGTTTATATTGCTAAATTACTACCTCCATTCTCAAGCTTGCTTCTAATCTCACATCTGACTTGTAACTGGTGGTGGTACCTGCTTGTCTCAATGGAAATGGATTAGGTTATACTGTGGAACATTCTAGGCAAAGTTATAACATCTCCATGGAGACAAGCTGGTGGTTAAAACAAAGACCAAGGCTATGGTGTGAAAAATACTTTTTTCCCCCCCAAAAATCTTCAAACCATTTTTCAATGTGTGGTCTAAACCTGATGTTTCTGTTTCAGCACTTTGTGAGTGAACGAAAATATGACGAAGATCTGGGGAAGGCCGTTCGATTCACTTTTGACCTTGAGCCGCTAAAGACGAGCATCACAGGGTTTGGATCAGGTACAAGCTAAAACAGTCCCCCCCCCCCCCCCCCCCCCCCCTTCTCTTCTTTCTTTATCTCCTCTCTCTCTCTCTCTCTCTCTCTCTCTCTCTCTCTCTCTCTCCTTCTTTATCTTCCTTTATTAATTGCTGCTGACAAATTTAAACTCATTGTTAATCTCTTGTCTTTTCTTCTATGTGCAGTGTACCATCCCAACACAGGGTACTCAAACAGGTCCCGCTGTAGCTCCACCTCCTCCTCTGTGACCAGCCCACAGGAAACTCCGCCCCCTCCACAGACCCAAAGCACTTCTACTGAACCCCGACCCCCTCCCACCAAACAGGTCACTTTAAAATCTACGTTTGTCTGTCTGAAAAGCTAGTATTTTTATATAAATTAGTGTTGCAAAATTTTGGAATTGTGATTAAATTTGTGATATGTTTTTAAGAAGTAGGATTCTCTTGAATGTGCACATTTGTTTGGTGTAGGGGTCTAAACTACAGGTACAATGCGATTTTTCTACAAAAAGACTATTGCTTAAATAATTGCAGCCTTTGTCATTTGAGAACTGTTAGCTCAAATTGTGATATAGATTTTAATTGCGACATATTTAGCAGCCCTATATTGCATTATTTCACATTTCATATGCTGAAGTTGTTATATTAAACAGTTTTGTTGTTTATCTGGCGCTGCACACTTTATTTTTGCAAGATATGAGTTGTCAAGCTCCTGATATTAGGACTTGGCTTGTGGAAGTGTAGCTTTGCAAACAAGAACAATGAACTACATACTGTTAATGCAATACTGTGCAACATTCAAAGCTAAAAAACCTTTTTTTAGGACTGATAATATGAACTGAACTCGTTTAAAATGTGAACTTTGAACAGAATCCTATTATTAAAACATAAATCGCAAATCTAATTCGATGTTTTTCCCCAAATGATTCCATTCTTATCATAATTTTGTACTTCAGATTTTCCAGGGGAACCGGCGCACGTTCCAGGGGCAAGGCTACCATTCGGGCGGGCAGCGGTACAATGGCAGCTCCTACCACAACCGCAACCACCACGGTCATCATAGAAACAACCAGGCCGACAACAACAACCAGACCTCACAGCAGCAGCACCCGCACAGCTCTAGAGGTCCACCCCACCCCCCCCTCCTCCTCCTCCCACCACAACGGGCTGCCCCAAAGAACCCCCCGGACGCAGTGCCCATGACAACGGATAACCAACTGGAACCGTCCGCTAGCCCCCCGCTCCCTTCTCAATGAAGAATAGAACACAAGTTTACATATTTCCATTACCGGAGCTGTAGTGCCACTTCTACACTGCAAAACAAGATGTATTTAGGATGAGTTAAAATGACATGAATGCATCAAGTGCTTGATCTGAGACATTTTGAGCAACTAGATTATTCAAATTGATTGATGTTCCTGGCAGATTAAATAAAAATAAATCAGTAAAATAACTTATAAATAATAAAAAAATATGCCAATGAGGTAACAAAATGTATCTTATTTAGAGTGCTGTTTTGTCACCCTTTTGACAGATAATTTTCATCTATATTTGAGGAAAAAAAACAAAACTGAATAAAATCATCTTATATCTATCATTTTCTTGTATTTCTACTAGGTTGCATATATTTAGCTAGCTTGCCAGAGTAGCAAACTTTCACTTGAAAACCCAAGTAAAATAAAGGCTCATAATTTTGCCTTCAACACAAAATATTGAAAGCAGTCAGAATTACATAAAAAATAATTACATTAAATGCAAAATTTAATTAAAAACATCTCTGATTAAGATGTTTAATACAAGTCATTTTAACTTCTTCAGATATGCCCTTTATTTGCAGTGTCTACATTAATCTGCTCATCCTTCGGACTTGAAAAGCTCCCACAATCCCTCACTTTTTCTCCACTGATCTTTTTCCTTTCTTAAAAATGGCCTGTTCTATCTTTATCCCCCCCTTTGAGAAATCTTGCCACGCTTCTGTCCATCAAATCTTCTCATGCCTCTTAGAAAACCATTTGATCTGACTACAATATCAACTGCAACACTACTCGGTTTGCATCTTGTAATTTTTGCTATTCTTGCGTTGGTTCATGTTCGCAGTTTTTTTGTGTTTTTTTTCCAATTCCCAAGGCATTTCAGGTTTTTCACTACACAATTTAAAAATATCTGGAAGTAACAACAAAGCAGACTTATACAATCAACACTACAGTCTAATGTTAATCTTTGAACATATCAAACACACTGTAAGTTCAAGCTTGTTCTATGGCTGCTACGAAACCTAGAAAAAAAGTGGGTATAGATTCATTATTGAAAGAGATTGTTTAGCCCTATAACTCTTGCCTTCCTATAATGGGGCCAGTGTGGTGGTGGCTGTTGTCGTGTTGCTGGCTTGCTGTTCCTTTTCTAACCACCAGAGGGCTTGTTACCTTTTTTTGTAGAATATTGTTAAAAATTGCAAAGCCGATTTTCACAAAAAAAATGTGCCCAAGCGCTGTATCATAGCTGGAAATTTTGTCAGACAACTTTCTTCCATGTCTGTCCTTTATTTAAATACATATATATGCACTTAACATGGTATATGTGTGTGTATGTGTGTGTGTGTATGTATATATATATACACATGTATGTGTGTGTGTGTGTATATGTATATATATTTATATATATATATATATATATATATATATATATCTATATATAATATATCTATATATATATATCTATATATAATATATCTATATATATATATATATATATATATATATATATATATATATATATATATATATATATATATATATATATATATATATATATATAAAATATATGTATACACACACATATACATACACATATATATAAAAAATATTGCTTGCCTTTAGTCACGAATTTCACTATTGCCTTTCTCTTATGACATGGATGTTTGAAACTGCGGTACGGTTTTGTGTTGGCAATGCACAATTAATACTTTGTATGTTTGACAAAGCCTTCAGGACCCTTCCCTATAAATGCAAAAAACTGAAAATCTAAGTTACAATGGCTAAAATTCACAATATCTCTAGTTTGTTGTACATGTCTAAAGATGCACTATGGAACTTTTACATTTTTTTGATCTTCATCCAGATGCTATTGCTTTGCCTGGAATGTTCCACAGTATGGCATTTAATCAGTCATAACAAGTATTTTTATTGCTCAAAAATGCCTTGAAAAACATGCATTCTAACTGAGCTGTCTGGTGGTTCGTTCCATGGATATAGATCAGTTAAATACCATACTCTAGAAGATTCTAGACAAAAGCAATAACATTTCCATGGAGAGACCTTCCACCTGAAAAGTAACGTAGTGCCTTTAAGTGCAGTTCCTTCTAGTCGTAAGTTGACACCTTACCAACTTTTTCTGAATTTAAGCCAGTGTAACTTGTAGATTTACTTTTTTGGCAGAACTCTCAAACTTATCTTTTTGATTTCACTTAATCTATGAACATAAACACGATCAAACTTTACTTCATTGTTAGCTGAAAATTGGCTGATTATGGCTGGTTCCATTGATTAGTGAACAAAACATTGGTCATTACCTCATTACAAATCATTAAATTGTAGTAGTTTTAGTTTTTAGTTTTATTTTCTTGCCGTGAGCTTGCATAAAGGGACACCTAGCAATTGATTCCTTAGGTTTTTGTAAATATGGAAAAGCTGTAGAGTAAACTGTTGTTACATTATAGCTGCAACTTTTGTTCTTGGTCTTCCCTGATGTCGAATATAGGGAAGAAATACTATGTTTTTCTGTATCTAGGAGCAGATTTTCATTTGTAACTAAATCTTTACTACATGAAGTTATTGGAAATTGTGGCAAGTTGGGAGACACTTTTTGTGACTATTTTTGCAGCCATAATATTGAGTATGTGCAGTTAATGGGATGTTGAGTGTGTTTTAGTTTGAATTATACAAGTGCTGGTTGAGGCTGAAAGTTTAATCAGGGCTTCATATTAACCGAGTTCAATTGGCCTCTGTGGGTACCGTTCCTTAAAAATACTGGGAATGTTGAACAATTATTACCACTCAAAATGCATGCCTTATTTTTTATGTGTGTTAATTCAGTTCGTTACAATTTTCTTACAGTATTTTCCTGTAGGTGACAAATTATTTGCAAAGTGGCAAGTAGTTGTATTGTTTCTTGGTCAAATGTTCAAAATCCACACAGATGATGAATGTTAATCACAATTTTTTTCACTATGGCCTCTTTTTTTCCTTCAAATTTTGTATTTCATTTTTAAAAACTTAATTGCACCATTAATAGCACAATTTTGATCTTTTATTTGAATTTTTTGTTTGTTTTATGGATGATAGAAACGTATAGTCTAGTTTGTTGCTAGTTTCATTATGTGTAGAAAATCCAATATGCCATAGTTGCTTGTGTGTTCGCCAAAATTGCAGTCTACCCACATTTGGCTGGTTAACTAATGTTAATATTTAGCCCTATATTGTAACTTAACTGTTCTCACAGCATTGACTGACTTGTGCTGCGTCATATTTCTGATTACTTGTCTCCTTGACTCCACTGTATGGCCTTCTATATGAAACCAGTTGGAAACTTCCTTTTCATCTATGGCCTGTTCATTGTATGGGGTTTACAACTAAGGAATCAAGAAGGCAAGTAATATTGAAATTGGACACAGCCATTGGGGAATCCTCCACCATTTCCTTTATTTATGGGGTGTAAGAGGAACTCACAATTAGGCACTTTTCTTCCAGTACATGTGAAGTGCTGGAATTGAGATTTTTAGGTTAGTTTACCCATTTTAGGTTTATCTTTTTGATTTCAGCCAACTATTTCTTTCTTTTCAACATTCCAAACATGGGGAATATTATTTTTTCCACCAAAGAATATATTTCATTGTCTTTTTAAGCCTTTTTTCTTTCTGATCTCTTCCTAGGGGATGCATTCACTCTCTCCTTTCCAATTGACATGTATTTGATTTCTTACTGTATAAACTTTATGTAGCTATATAATTTGTGCTCACATGGGGCATTTTGTATGTGATATTCATATTATCAGGCACAAAGGAGGTTGCAACATAGAATTTGTTGATTTTTATTTCCCTGTTTGATCATGTGTCCTTTTTCAAATATTTCTGAGACAACTGTAAACTGAAGTGCCTTTCTTGTCTCCCACCAACTCATTTTGAAATGCCTCCACCAAAATATGGACCAAAGACATTCAAACCGTCCTTGAAACCCGCTTTCTCTCCTCACAGAATGGCACACTTTTCATTTACTACAAATAAACTGTTTGCAATACACACTGTTGTGGTCTTCTGTCATAATATTTTCAATTTGCAGCCTGGAAGTTAATTATATTTATACCTGCTTGTCAGTGCCCAATCTCACCTGATCTTAGAGGCTAAGCAGGGTTGAGCCTGGTTAGTACTTGGAAGGAGCACCACTGGGAATACCAGGTGCCACAGTGGGGAAGCAATAGCTCTATAGTGCAAACTGTTGTTGAGTCCTTAGGCAAACGCATGTCACTTACATTGCCTAGTATGAAAGGAGTGTGTCTGAGTGTAAGTGGTGGTCTGAGGAGTGTAAAGTGCAGATTGGCAGCCTTGCTAAATCCAGTGCATTATATGTGCACTATGTAACTTACCAGTTGGCGAGTCTGTCCCGTTTGTGTACAGGGAAATACTATTGCTTTGTCGCAAATGTCCCACATTATGGCATTAAACTACAGAGACAAGCAAGAGACTTACAGCAAGAATACTGTGTTTGCTACAGTTATATTCAACGCTATGAATTAACAAAATTAATTATATTATGGTAAAGTTTATGGAAGATGTTAAGAAGAAATATCCCAACCAGGACTTAAAACTTTTAGGTTTTTTATTACTTATTACAAGCACTGAACATGATAGAAAATACTCTTCATCTTAAAAAAAATGACTCAAATTGTATAAACTGTACATGTGACCAACACTAGACCTTTTATTCTCCTTGACTGAAATATAGAGCTGACCGCTGAGTAAAACACACTGTCACATTATGATGAAAATTATACAATTTTTACATGGTACTAACTGAGCATCAAATGACTTGCCTTACAGTAAAACCATAATCAGTTGAATGACATGATGCCGAGAATGCCAAAAAGATTCAGTTAATGGATAATCAAGGTTATTTTCAGGTCATATAATCATAAGTTAAAACAAATATTATCACATTTCAGAGGCAAATTCCATTTGATCTATTCTTATCTGGCTGTTTATGTCACATTCAGAAAGTTTGATTTCATAAAACTGGACACATGCTAGAGGAATGCTGATCTGACTCTTGGACAATTAAAGAAAATGAAAGAAAATGTCACTGTTACTGTTTCACTGTAATGGTAACATTCAAATTAGATATTGTCACATACTACCTGAAAAAATAAGTTAAACCAGTACTGAATGTGTTATACTCAGTTGGTTGTCTACATTTATGGTAAAAAAGCTTTGAGGTTTCTTGTCAGTCTGAAGTTACATTCCCATCACTGAGGGGAACACTGCTGCACCTGTGGCATAAAAGACAATTAAACATGGTTTCTCATAACTGCAGTTAACAGTATCATCACCTGCAGAGTCCAACGTTGGACTTTTCACTTTTATCATTCCTAGTTTTATGGCTTATGGCTTACTCTTTAGTACTTCTGAAAAGTTTTATTTGTTTGCTTGGTCAAGGATATTCCACAAAATCTTTTAAACTTTTTTTTTTCTTCATGGAGATAAGAGTGGAGATAAGCGGGTAGTATCACCAGTATTATAACATCATACCTTGGCCCTCTCCTCCAGTCTCAGTCTCTGGGACTTTCCAGTCCAGCTGCCGGCCCTTCTCGTACAGCCCCTTCAGGATTTTCCTTACATCGTCTGAGCCGCCTCCTCGACTCAGCTCCAGGTATTTTCTGTAGAGCTGCAGAGCTGTGCGCGCATCCTCTATGCTGTCATGGGTTTCCCCCTGGATGTTCAGGTCTGAAAATAACAAAAAGATGGGTGAGAGGAAGAAGTCCTTTGAATTGGGCTTGTGTCCTGTTATTTAGCCTTGTGCAATACAGGACTTTATGGCTAATGTGTTTGGAATGTTTTGTCTTTTTTGCTGTGTTGTAAATTCATGAACAATTACAGCATACATTTTTTGTTGTTGTAACAAACTAAAATAATTAGCCAAAAAAAAAAAAAATAAGCCTAATTATCTTTTAGTTTTAATGAAATTCATTCTTTCGTGCCCTTTGCATATAAATGATCACATTCTATTATATGATTCTATAATATAAATCATTCTATAATTATTATTTTTGAAGTATATGTTACATTTAATATCCATTTAAATATTGCTAAATATTACTGCTGCTTGTACCAATACCAACACACTTTCTGTATTTATAAATTCTGTTCATTGACCATATTTTATATCATATTTCTTATATCAATATCACATTTAACTGTAAAAATTATGAATTACTTACTTTTACAAATTTCATTTTTCAATGTATCTTACCCAGGAAGTACCAGGCGAGGAACCTCAGAGAAATCATCCTCTTTCGAGGCAAATGAAACAAGTGGACAGTGTCTATAACCTGGTCTTTCAAAACCTGCAGAGCACAACAATGAAGTATAAAAATAAATACTAATTTAGATGCAATCACCCCAAAACAGGTTTAAAAATTATAAGAACTTGAATGTTTTTAACTCACAAATAAGTTGATAACTCTAAAGTCCTTCTGTAGCCCGTGACCAACAAATCGGACCCCAGTGTCGATGAGGAACCGCAGCTTCAGATATGTGGACTTCAGGGTGGTCAGGTGTTTGGATGAGATCTTTGCGTCCAGGTCTCCAGGTTTAATGCCTGAATACTGCGTCAAATAGTCAACCACCTACAAGAACACAGGAGGTTTTCAACCAGTAGAAACCTTTTTCTGTTCCTGGTAGTGCAAGGCGACATTAAGTAATATTTGTCCTAACTTGTTTTGGGCTTAAGTTAAAGCTGTAAATTATATTTCCACTCCTCACATCTTATCTCTTTTTAGCTTCTGCAGAGTCTAAAAGTCAGTTAAGTTCCTCTAAGCTTAGTTTGGAAGACTTGGAAGACTTTTGTGGTTATTGCTAGAGTAATTAATGGTAACTGCTGGAGATCGAGAATAGCTGCGATGTAGAGTACAGGTGACCACTGTTACCTGCTCCTGGGTGGAGATATAATCATCTATAAAAGGCACACCCTCATTGGGACCCTGGCCTCTGACGCAGGTTATTCGGGCCACAGACATCTGACTAGGTTTGATGGTTGATTTGGTGCCGTCACTGCGCAGCTCTGCCTCCTCCTACAACGTGAGAGTTAGGAAAAAGTTAATTTCACAAATATCTTTACAAGTCATCACCATTTTAAGACTATCTTGTTTAGTTTCATTTCATATAGATTGTTAATTATATTTTGTTCTTGGCCAGCAATACATTTTTATCAATTACATGAAGCAATATTGATACACAAAACCCTTTATTGGTCACATTGGTCCATGTCTAATAGACTGAGCAATGGGAGTTTTAGTTTGTACAGTGTGCAAGTGTTAAAATGTCTAAATGTGTGAGTGTTTCTATGTTAATTCCTTTTATGTTACACCTCATAATTTCTGTTATCTAATTTTTTGTTCTGTCTTTTGTTGTCTTTGTTTAATGTGAAAAAACTGAATAATAAGTGCTATCCTTATCTAGCTCAACAATTAATACAGCTCTGTGCAGCATGTATTTTCTTCCATACCTGGTTGAGTGTGACAAACTCAGCATCCAGCCCGACCAGGTCTCCGGCCTGGGGCATTTCACTGACCATCAGAGGGATGAAGGTGGCGTGAGTCTTCCTCTGTTTACGAGCCAAAGACGCCTCCGTCAGCAGCACACTCGCATCTATGGGGTTTTTTACTGAAGGAGACAAAGGGCCAGGACATGTGAATAGACTTGTATTTAATTCAGGCATGGATGTACAACCATTTATATTTTTACAGTAAATACAATGTGGGTCAGATTCTACTCAATTTATTGAATTTGTAAATAACCTTCTTTCAATATATTACTTTATTTACATTAAAGGTTCACTATGTAACTTTTCTAGTGGAGATTTAGACTTATCTGTCTTGCATTTATTTAAGTGTATTCAGTTTTTTTGTGTGCAAATGTTACGTAGTACACCTTTAAATTTCTTTTTTTACATGCCAATAAATGAAATTACATAACTTTTCCTTGATATGTGGACTTTCCTATTATTAAAGTCGCAAATATAATCACAATTGCAATGCTTGTCAGACCAATTCAAATTTTTTTCCCCAAATTGTTAAGCCCTAGTTGATAGGTAAACATAGTCAAATAAATGAATTTATTTCTGAAATGCTAAATGACTTACTGCGGAGATCATATTTTGTGTGGTAGTTCCTTTTGGCGTAATAAAGGATCCCGGGCACCTTCCAGCTCACGTCAAACTGCACAGCTTCAGTCTGGCAAATGTAAAACAACATGATGTCTCTAAATCTAACACATTCAGCAACTTCCATAAACAAATCCGATATTACTTTACCTTATCGATTGGTTCTATTAGAAAGTCGTTGAAAAGGTACCACTGCTGATGTGTCACGCCCTAACAACATTATGGAATCACATGTTATTCTTTGCTTTAATTTTAATATTTGAAAAACATTTGACTTTATATTTTACATTTACAACTAAATTTGGCAAAAAATTGAAATTAGCAACAGATGCATTTTATGAGATTACCTAAACATGTATAAATGAAACAACATATCAGTAGTCCAGGTTTGGCTTAGGAGATACAAGCTAAAAAGTGGACTTATAACAGAGAATATTTAAACCTTCCTGACCTCTTTCCTCTGGTGGTAAGTCTCTCCCACTTTGATGTGAGCCACCAGGTTTCCTCCGGTCCGAGCATCAAGAATGTGAGGCACTGTCACCACCAAATCATACAGAGACGCCCCCTCTGCCTCCTCTTCTGCACTCAACTACAAACACGCAAGTCACAAAGCATTAGGGCTGCGTAATAGGAGTAAAAGATAAATATTCAATACCATTTAAGATACTTCATTTGTATTTTTGGCATAGCAAGTTCAGTTAAATTGAACATGTAGATGTAAATGGCTTAATTTACTAGTTAAGACAAAATCCAAACAAAAATTAAACCAGGACCAAAAAAGTAGGATTATAAAGTCATAAACAAAATATAAATCACTCAGCTAAAAGGCCTTAGAATTATTGCAATATGCATCTTAGATGGCAAAGTAATTGTATTTGAACTACATGGTTAGGGTACAACCCTGCTCCAACCAGTGCATATAGTTATTGTGTATGAATGCCGTTATTGGCAGTAGTTGGAGCGGATGGTGAGTGTGGGCAGTGACTGTCCCAAAAGCAATATATCAAAACTGTATTAGTGTCTGTGATACATTATAAAAAATAGATTAAATACATTTCCAGTACAGTAGTTAGTTAGTTGAGTCATATATAAACCCTTACCTCCTCTGCTTCGTTCCAGCTGCTGATCTCCAGACCTTGTGTTTTACTGATGCACATTTTCAGAGTCAGAGGGATCCACACGTGTCTCAGGTCCTCAGCCCGAGTGTCGAAGCTGAAGCCCTCCAGAGTGCACACCTCCTCTGCACTGAAAAGGCCAGAGGAAAAAAACAGGGAAACTTAACATCTGTACTAGCAGGGTGCAATTTGCTGGGGGAGGTGGTCATATTTCATAATATAATGTTCCCCCAACAATGCAAAATGGGCTGAGAAGTGTTGCCTGGCCTGCTAAGATCACAATGCTTTATTAATATTAAGACATGACACAAATTAGTGGCTTGGACTGCTCCAAGTTACGATGGCTGTCTGACAGCCTTTATGGTCTGGTTCCTGACCCCTCTGCATGCAGAAAGTAGGAGGGACTGGCTTGCGAAACAGTGATATCTTACATTTACAGTAGATTTTCAAGCCTATACAATTAAAAGAAATACAAATTACTCTCCTTATGTTTTTGGTCAAATCATATTCAAACGCAAACACACTGTGCACTTATACTGTTAAAGTGTCCTTACTCGAGGCACCACTCTGTCGGCAAGGGGGGTGGGGGGTCTTTGGGTTTGGGCGGTTCACTCGCCTCTTTCTGCATGGCCTTGTTGAACGCATACTGGAGGAATTATAGAAAACATGAGAAAGAAATGTGTTATGTTATAAGGATTATTCCAAATAATTGTGACCAGTCTACTATTAAAATAACGGTTGACTGTTTTAGTAATCATTAGTCGTTATCTGGACTATACAGACTCTAAAAAAACAAGCCAAAATCATTTCAGATTTTCATCAAGAATACACTTTCTGTATTCTATCTATATTTTATCTGTATTCACTATATAAAAGCCTTCAGTTACCATATTTTTAACGACTAATCAAAAAAATAATTGCTGACTGGTTGTTAGTTGCAGTTGTTATAAACATCAGTGATAATTTGTAAAAAATATTAACTCCCTGCAGTGTTACAGACCTCAGCCTGGACTCTCCAAAACTCTGCCTCTTTGGCACTGTTCACTTCACAGTTTATAACCAGGACGTCCGGGAGGCACCGGATGTTTCGAGTTTGAACCTGAAGAACAAACATAGACATCACATTACATGGATACAAGTCTGGTTGCCATGGCTGAGGTTGGCTGCTCCTGTGGCCAACTGACTGGCACACTGCTCAGTGTTTTTTACTTTTTTGAATTTTTATCTTAAATTTGATCTAAAATTAAACTTAACATTTTGTGATTTTGACCACCTAAGAGGTACAGCATGCGCAGTTCAAAGAACAGAAGTTAAGGACTATTAGATTGTGTGACTGGAGCAGTTTTTCCTGTAGCCATGGCAATCCTGCATGGACTAAATACTACTACAGACATTTTACAACAGTGCAACAGACTTTTCAACACCAAATATGGCAGAACACTTGAATGTCTTTTCTCATCACCGACTAAAACAACAGAGCGGAGTAAGAGTGGCTTAAGTGGGGCTGTCCTGTTGCATCTCCAGAGCTCACCTGGCTCCCCCTGGAGGCTGCTGTAAAGCTTGGGCTGCAGGACAGAGAGGAATGAGAGGACACGGAGGAGGGACAGTTTTGTCCTGAGGACTGTTACTCCCCTAGTTACTGCCCAGGATCTGATGACCCTACCTGTTGAGCTCCACTGAGACTTTTGTTTGAGCTTTCTATTATTATTGTATTTTACTGCTCAGAGTGCATAAACTGCCCATTGGGCACAAATAATGTGATATTGATTGATTGACTGATTGACTGACTTCTTCACACAATTTAGGGCTGAGTTCTTCTCTCAAAAACTGGAAACCACACATTTCACCTACATATTTAGGCTGAGTGATGTCATGTGGTAATACAGGAAGTGGTCAAATGTGCTTTTTAAAATCCATACACCTTCACTACAATGATTTGAATCATTTCAGCTCTGGAATTGCCCATCTCTACAGCACAAAAGATAACTGTTAACTTGCAAACTACCACTTCATGACATCGAAAGGTGAAACAGAGCATTTTGAGCTTTGGCAATGTACACAGACTAATAATAAAGGGTTACTCATGTGTGAAAAAGAAACAAAATGCAACAGCATTTTAACATAAAGTTCATATAAGTAAATTTTTCATAATATAGGACCTTTAATGAAAGAAAATACAAATATAGCTAAATTTAACTGACCGTGGGTTGGTACTTTTCGCAGTTTTCACACCACGCTTGAGTGCTCTGCTCCAGACAAATGCTCTTCTTCAGAATTTCAGCAAAATCATATTCCTTTACCTTGTCTATGAAAACAAATCAAATATAATAATGAGTGGATAGTTTAATACAGAAAGTGTTTCCTAAGCCCCATTCACACATGCAGTCTGATCCATAAATTTACTTGCATTTTGCCAGAATGGGGTCATTTTTAACACATTGAAAGGCCTGAAACTGTAGAATGAACTAATAAGTTACCCTCTATAGCTTAAATCGTATGTTATTACATAAAAATGGCAAAAATCCCCAGTATTGCAAAGAAATTTTACATATAAATACTGAGCCCCATAATATACTCTTCCAGCTTTCATATACCACAAGTTGATATAAGACAAATAAGACAAATAGTCTAAAAAGCTATTGCTTATTTGCCTGACAGGATTGCTGTGACGTGACTCTTATCAGCTGCTGTTCCCGGGTATAGTCAGTTTGACAGACTACACAGACTAAGGTCTTTGTAAAAACAAATTCCCTATGTGAGCCAAGGTAAAGCCGCCTCGTCTCTGTTGATTGTCTGTGCACACTGCTTCCTGATTTTATGAGCCTCTCGTATCTATCTTTTCTAGTTGTGCTCCTCTGTTTCAGTCCATTTTTCCTTTTTTATAATGGTGTCATATTACAGACTTTACGTTTTCTTGTGTGGCCTTTTCTTTCTCAGATCTTGTTAGCTGTGTTATGGTTTCCTTCACATTCCTTTTTTTGTTCCTTTGTTTAAGAAAAAAGGAAGGAAGTTCCTTTTTTCTTGACGGGTGGGCCGAGTACAGAGATGCGGGGGCTTTACCTTGGGTCACACATGGGACTCATTTCTCCAAAGATTGCCACGCGATGGGTCACGCCTGGAAAAACCGCTGATAACAATCATGCCACAGCAGTCAGCTGACACCTTTGATGAAGGTGGACGTACTACTGTCGAAGCATGTTATGTAAATAAGCAATAGCTTTTTACACTATTTGTCTTATTAGAAGAAAAAGTCAAATCTATTATAAAAAAGAAGACAAAATTAATGTTCTAAACATGAGTGAATGGGGCTCTAAATGAAGACTGAGTGCAGAGGGTACACACTAGGGCCCCTGTGTCCTGGCTGTACCTTGTGAGTTGTGTTCGGGGTAGTGCATGGTGAAGAGCAGAGTGAGAGAGGAGCGCACTGTCTCTTTACCACAGCGACATAGACTACTGTTCTCCACCTCACAACCAAACAGTTTACCAATGACCGACTCCCCAGATGAGCCAAGAGCACTGCAAAGACAGAAAATGTATCAAAAATCACATTACAATTGGGCAGCTGTAGCTCAGTAGTTTAGTACCTGTGTATACTGGTATGTGATGCAATCTAACTGTTTTTTGTTTTTTTTACTATGGCTATTACTATGGAGAATCAGGTACTTTCATTATCCTGTAAAACTGTGTAAACTTGTGGAGAAGTATTGATTAACTACAATTAATAACACTGTATTTGTTATGTGCTGTGGATAATTATTACCGTATTTTCTGGACTATAAGTTGCACTTTTTTTCATATTTTAGCAGGGGGTGCGACTTATACTCAGATATGACCAATATGTGAATTTATTAATATATATAATTTCACATCTTCATTGCTGCCACACTGACAACCGTGCCAGTGCACTCTAGGCTTATGTACCAGAATCTACTAGTCCCGTATCATTTTAAATTTTAAATTTCAACATTACGGTAATTTAAAAGACATCTGAGAAAGACTGAACAAAAATGCCCCCTAAAAGAAAATCATTTTCTGCAGATTACAAGATGCAATTAAATACGCAGCCAAAAATGGTAATCAAGCAGCAGAAAGAAAGTTTGGACTGAATGACAAACGTGTGAGGGACTGGGAAAAGCAGACGTTATTCTTATTTCAATGGAGAAAACAAAAAAAGCTAATCACGGGCTAAAAGCTAGATGGCCACAGCTACAGGAACAAGTTCACAAATGGGTGCTTGAACAAGGTGTTGCCGGGTGAGGCTTGTCAACGGTGCATTTACGTCTCCAAGCCCAGGTAATAGCCAAGGAGATGAATATAAATGACTTTGCGGGAGGACCTTCTTGGTGTTACTGCTTCATGCAACGCAACCGCCTCTCTATCAGAGCAAGGACAACGATGTCCCAAAAGCTACCAGCAGACTTCCAAGACAAAGTCGACAGTTTCCATGAGTTCTTAGAAAAGCAAGTAACTAAGCCAGACACCGGATCATATTATTAACATGGATGAGGTCCTCCTTACATCCCGATGAGCCCCAAGTGTCGCAGAGAAAGGACAAAAGAGTGTGAATATAGTGACAACTGGTCATGAGAAATCATAGTTTACAGTTGCGCTGGCATGTTGTGGAGATGGATCAAAATTGCCACCCATGGTCATTTTCAAACAAAAAACCATGCCAAAAATTCAGTCCCAAAGGGTGGGTGGATCAAGAAATGACGAACTTTAGGCTTACAAAGTTCCACATTAAGGCAAGGCAAGGCAAGTTTATTTGTATAGCACAATTCATACACAAGGTAATTCAAAGTGCTTTACAGAATAAGTAAGACATTAAAACCACACAAATCAAAACAATACAATTCCGGTGACCCCGACATGATCCGATCCCGAGGCCCTGGGGACGGAGGCCGACCCCCGAGGCCAGGCCCAAGGCGACCGGGTGCACCGCGACCCGCCACCGCGGCAAACCAAAGAGGCAAGGACATTAAGTGTCCCCATGGCTTCTTTAGAATACACAAAGCCCTGCTTGTGATGGGCAGTATGCGAGCACACATTACGCCACAGTTCAAAGATAAATTGAAAGTTTTAAACTCCATACCATCACCCCTGGAGGTTTAACCAAAGTACTCCAGCCAGCTGACAACTCCGCGAATCGGAGCTTTAAGGCAGTCTTGTGTCACCTATGGGAGCAGTGGATGATGCATGGAGAGCACAGCGTCACAGCAACTGGGAGAATGCACCATGCAACTTTCCTGCAAGTCATTGAATGGATCGACAAAGCATGGACTTCAGTGATGACCAAAATCATCCTGTCAGGATTTAGAAAGGCCTGAATAATTGGAACTGGAACTGATGCCGAGTCTGAAGACAGCTACGCAGTAGGTAGATGAACCACCGCATCATCTACCTCCGGAGTTGGCGGGGTTGTTCAGAAGTGACACAGTGGATGAAGAATTCAATGGATTTAGTGATTTTATGCTTTAGTTATATGATTAACTGTTAATATCATACGTTTACATACCAGACACATATTCAGTTCGCTAAATAAATATAAATGTGTTATGTTAGCGTGTTGTACTGCTATTCAGCTTGTTCTCTATTTTATTGTTATTATTATAACTTGCCTTTAAAGATAAAATGCCTGTTCTTGGTCTCGGATTTTGTAAAATGAATTTCCCCAAAAAATACGACTTACAGTCCAGTGTGACTTATGTACGTTTTTTTCTTCATTATGCATTTTCTTGGCTGGTGTGATGTGCTATAACAAGCCCACATAAGTACTGCCCAGAAAATACGGTACTTTCATTTCATTTATTTATTTATGTACAATAACATTAGGCTCAATGGCAGAGATGCTTGTACCAGATTCTAGCTTTACAGCTAATTTCCGTCTGTAGTCCTCGGGGGGAGGGGTCAACATTAATATTTACATAAACATATAAAATATACACACATACACACACACACAATACAATTTTAAATGCAAACCTGTGCTTGTAGCAACTAAGTGTGCACACATGTTTGGTTTTCTAAAAACCACGCTTTCACCTTTCTGGTGAAGGTTGTGAGGCAGTTTAAGCTCAGTATCTCAGATGGGAGCTTATTCCATTGTTTTACAGCCCTATATGAGAAGGAGGATTGGGCGAAGGCAGTTCTACATTTAGGGATTTTACACTGTCCTCTCATGGTACTTCGGGTTGCTCTTGAAGCAGTATCTACCGATCGTTGGATGAATTCTTTAAGTGGTGGAGGAGCTAGGTTGTGGAGAATCTTGTAAGTCAATTGGACATGAGAGAATGAAACAAAATTATCGAAATTTAGCATATTGTATTTTCCAAGTATGTTACAATGATGATATTGTTGTGTTTTTTGTCAAGTATTTTCAGAGCATGCTTGTAAGTGGACTCTAGTGGTTTAAGATTAGTTTTGTTTGCTTGGGACCAGCTAGTTATGTAGTAGGAGAGGTGTGAAAGTATCATAGCATAGAGAAAGCTTTTGGCTGCTTCTGTTGACAGTGAGTTTCTGATGCTTTTGAAAGTGACCAAGTTATACTTTAGTGTTTTTGTTGTCCTTTTAATGTGTTTTTTAAAGTCTAGAAGGGGGTCAAGTGTAAGTCCGAGGTATTTATATTCTGTTACTGTTTTAATTGGTTAATCATTAACTATTACGATGTAGTGTCCGTGTTCCTTCTTTTTTATTAGAGAAGTACATAGCTGCCGTCTTATCAATATTCAGTGTGAGGCAGGAGTTGTGCAGCCATAGTGCCACCTTCTCCATGGCTGATGTTAGTGTAGCCGTTACTTCTGCCATATTCCTCCCATGAGCATAAATGACTGTATCGTCTGCAAACAGCTGCATTTTAACATCATTACATACTGTCGCAGGTTATTGATATATAGTGAAAAAAGAACTGGACCTAGATTTGAACCCTGGGGAAGCCCTGTAGTACAGGGTTTAGAGCTTGAAGTGGCTTGTTTGATCCTTACTGATTGAGTGCGATCCGATAAATATGATATGAACCAGTTAAGAGTGTTTTCAGACAAGTTAATTTCAACCAGTTTAGATAAGAGTATGCTATGATTGACTGTATCGAATGCCTTTCGTAAATCAATCAATTTGGCTCCTACAATACCTCCTTTGTCTAAAGACTGTTTTATGTTTTCAATAAGATAACAACATGCAGTTTCTGTAGAGTGCTGCTTCCTAAATCCGAATTGCATGGGATGTAACAGGGCGTTGGTTTCCAGGTGATCCACTAGTTGCCTAGCAACCACTTTTTCTATTGCTTTACTTAACACAGGTACAATACTAATTGGCCTATAGTTTGACATTTTAGTTTTTTCGTCTGCTTTATGTATTGGAATAACAACTGCATGTTTTAGGGAGTTAGGAAAAATACCCTGCTGGATTGACATATTTGTTAGTTTTGTTATAGGCTTTGTTAGCGATTCATACTTATGTTCCACTTTTATAGCAATTCAAAATCTGAAGCAAAGCCACTGTTATAATCTGCATAAGCTAATAATTATTAAAATTTTTGTTATCGAATGGTCCTAAACTGTATCACAATCAAATCTAAAAAGAATGGGCCTGTGCGGTTGTGTTGTGCTTGCTCCTGACCTGCTGGTGCCCCTGTAGGCCTGTGGTCCCTCCTGCTCCTGTGTCTCTTGGTGCAGCTGAGTGAGGATGAAACGATTCCAGCTCTGGATCAGCCGTCCAAGACGAGCCTTCCCGGTCTGCTCATCCGAGTCAGCCAGAATCAGGCCCAGGGCAGACGCTTCTGGGATTGTACGGAACGCCCGCAGGAAGTTACTAGCCTTAAGAGGGACAGTTAAAATCATCATCAAGACTTGAATTGTGCCATTCAGAGCCAAGTAGGGAATTATGGAAAAGGACAATAATTTGCTCTTCAAGGTTCAGAAGTCAAGACACTTTCTAGGCACTGTGCTGACCAAGACGCTGTGCAAAGGATGACTAAGGATGTAAGCATTTAGATGTTTAGTCCATTAATTGGTCAATGCTTTCTTAGTCAACCAATATTTTTACTGGGTCAAACAAATTATAAATGATTTATATGGACAGCAGTAGCTAGGGGAATGCTTGGAGTGAAGTAACTGGAGTTCTATTTTCACATATGAGAACACTATTTACTAATACTTCTCTGTATGCATATATAGCCACTGCAACTACTTTGCGACATCACACAAGATCTCCCCGATTAGAAACACAGAACTGCAGGAGCGGATTTAGTGTGGATCTGTTAAAACAATGTATCTTTCTCATTCCCCCAGGCCTCATCCCTCCTTTTCCCTCACTTGCCCCTTTAGTCATTCAGGTACTGCCCAGTTTAGCAGCTCTGTTTGAAATGAAGTTGTGGGTGTTTAGTCCCACTTTAAGTTAGTTAAATGAATGAAGCTGAATTAAGTTTTTTTTTGGTGGTTCACATAAAAAAACACAGACACATTTTCTATTTGTATTGGTTGCAACCACAAAAAAAAAGTTTGGGCTGAAGCAACTTCCTTATGTAAACCCATCCTGGGGGTTTACATAACTCAACAATATAGTCACAACATAACAATATTCATTTAATTTAATCCTACACATGGAAGTCTTGTCTCATATAAACCTACAATAATTTGTGGGTCTTAGGTTTAGAAAGTCTCAGATATCCATCCATCCATCCATTTTCTTCCGCTTATCCGGGGCCGGGTCGCGGGGGCAGCAGTCTAAGGAGGGACTCCCAGACTTCCCTCACCCCAGACACGTCCTCCAGCTCCTCCGGTGGGACCCCAAGGCGTTCCCAGGCCAGCCGAGAGACATAGTCCCTCCAGCGTGTCCTGGGTCTTCCTCGGGCCTCCTCCCGGTGGGACATGCCCAGAACACCTCCCTAGGGAGGCGTCCAGGAGGCATCCTAAGCAGATGCCCGAGCATCTGCTTAGTCTCAGATATGTTATTGAATATTTTATCAGAGATCATAATATTACTGGAAAGCAAGTCTTTTTCTCCATGTATTTACCTGGCAGGGATCTCCTCTTGACAAGTCCAACATGTGGAAAAGGAAGCCAAGCTCACAGGCCAAACAGAACTCTTTCTGACACAGGTGATTCTGCACCAGGCAGCGGATTGGCTCCAAGAAATACAACACCTATAAATTGTCATAAATACTATTAATTCAAGCTCTACCACTTAAGCTTCAGTTGCTCCAGTACTGTGTAGATACTGGGAGAGCTGATGAAGCTAGGTCTGTCAAGATAACACATTTTAAAGTGAGATATTTTAATGAAGAAAATATAGACAATAAAAGATAATATTAATACTGATAATGTTACAGACACAATAACACTAAAGCAGAATTAACGTCCATAAAACTATTCTAAATGTACAATATCGATACATAGCAGAATTAAATACTTTGTTGGTTTGTATCTATAATCAGTCATAGAAGTTATTTATTAAACACTCCACAGTTCAAATAAAAAATAATCGCAAAGAAAAATTTTAAAAAGTCCTAATAGTACAAAGAAAAAGTACCCATGATAAATACTGACTCAAAACAAACATCATTGTTCCGTCTACCATTTATTAGAACAAGTTGACATAGAAATTATCTAGGCCTAGATCAAGATCTAAAGTTACTTTCAGTTTCCCAGGGATTTCTGAACCAGCCATCTTGGCTTCTTGTGTCAATTTTAATGTACCGGTATGTATTTTTCACACTCTTCTCCCACTAAACACTAAAACTGTGAATTTGTCTTACCTGGATCATGCAGTTGCAGTAGGCATTTGGGATGTGAGGCTCCAGACCTGCAAAGAGTGTTCTGTTGTAATGTTTGAAGTCGAAATCCTCCAGTCCCAGTTTTGAGTATTTGATTGTGACCTGAGGAAAAATAAATATAAAATGGTAAATGGTCACATTTTTATATAGAGCTTTTCCACCTTAAAGGCACTCAAAGCACTTTACATCAAGGGACCACTCACCCGACACAAACATGACCTTTAGATATTTTCAGTTAAGAAATTATTTTTATGGGAACATTTTATTTACTGAGGAAGTAAGTCATTTGGTGAAGAATTTTATAGAAGCTTGTAAAGGCAACATTCCCAAGAAACAAATAACCACAATCAATAAATGTGTGAGGGTCCTGCCCGGCTGCAACACGGGGGGCTCTGAACTGCCTGCCTCTGACCCTGCCTTGCCTCCGACCCTGTCTGCTTGTCCCACCGGCGGGTTCTGGTCCCGTCCCTGCTTGTCTGCCAGGCCAGGGGGGTTCTGTTCTTGTTCTGTCCAAGGCACTTTATATTCTGTTGATGCCCTGTTATGTTGCTGGATCCTTGTCTTTTGTTAGTCTTCTGTTTCCGTCTTGTTTCAGTTTGTTCCTGAGTTTTGTAGAGGTCATGCTGGCTCTGTTTTCTGTTGGTTAAATAAAACCTGTTTTTGGCACCTTCCGTTTGGACACTCCTTTTGTGCTGCATTTGAGTCCAGTTTACACCACATACGTGACAAAATGTTTACAAACAGCAAAGAGTAGTTCTACTATACTGTATACACTCACCTGAAGGATTATTAGGAACACCATATTAATACGGTGTGTTTGACCCCCTTTCGCCTTCAGAACTGCCTTAATTCTACGTGGTATTGATTCAACAAGGTGCTGAAAGTATTGTTTAGAAATGTTGGCCCATATTGATAGGATAGCATCTTGCAGTTGATGGAGATTTGTGGGATGCACATCCAAGGCACGAAGCTCCCGTTCCACCACATGCCAAAGATGCTCTATCGGGTTGAGATCTGGTGACTGTGGGGGCCATTGTAGTACAGTGAACTCATTGTCATCTTCAAGAAACCAATTTGAAATGATTCAAGCTTTATGACATGGTGCATTATCCTGCTGGAAGTAGCCATCAGAGGATGGGTACATGGTGGTCATGATGGGATGGGCATGGTCAGAAACAATGTTCAGGTAGCCCGTGGCATTTAAACGATGCCCAATTGGCACTAAGGGCCCTAAAGTGTGCCAAGAAAACATCCCCAACACCATTACACCACCACCAGCCTGCACAGTGGTAACAAGGCATGATGGATCCATGATCTCATTCTGTTTACGCCAAATTCTGACTCTACCATTTGAATGTCTCAACAGAAATCGAGACTTATCAGACCAGGCAACATTTTTCCAGTCTTCAACTGTCCAATTTTGGTGAGCTCGTACAAATTGTAGCCTCTTTTTCCTATTTGTAGTGGAGACAAGTGGTACCCAGTGCGGTCTTCTGCTGTTGTAGCCCATCCGCCTCAAGGTTGTGCGTGTTGTGGCTTCACAAATGCTTTGCTGCATTCCTCAGTTGTAACGATTGGTTATTTCAGTCAACGTTGCTCTTCTATCAGCTTGAATCACTCGGCCCATTCTCCTCTGACCTCTAGCATCAACAAGGCATTTTCGCCCACAGGACTGCCGCATACTGGATGTTTTTCCCTTTTCACACCATTCTTTAGAAACCCTAGAAATGGTTGTGCGTGAAAATCCCAGTAACTGAGCAGATTGTGAAATACTCAGACCAGCCCGTCTGGCACCAACAACCATGCCACGCTCAAAATTGCTTAAATCACCTTTCTTTCCCATTCTGACATTCAGTTTGGAGTTCAGGAGATTGTGTTGACCAGGACCACACCCCTAAATGCATTGAAGCAACTGCCATGTGATCGGTTGATTAGATAATTACATTAAGGAGAAATTGAACAGGTGCTCCTAATAATCCTTTATGTGAGTGTATATTAAAGTGGCATGGGAAAAAGAAACTAATGTTAAAATATCAGAGGATGATTGGTTGAATATTTGCAAAACTATCATAACTACCTCCTGTTCAGGTCTTTGGATGGATTTTATGTGGAAAAATACGATATGTCAGGAGCAAACATTGTACTGATCCAGATAAAGTTTAATGTTGGAGAGACTGGGACAATGACAGGGCTGGACATTTTCATATCTTTTGGGACTGTCATTGGTGATAGAAGCAATCCAGGGTATGTTTGGACATGGCTTGACACTGGGATTGCAGTCTATTTGAGCAACCTTTCACGTGGGATAAGGGGATCTGACAAATATTTTTTGTCAATAGCAGGGGGAAAATGGTGAAAAAAGGCCATAACCCACAAGTGGTTGTGTAAAGATGCACCTGTACTCAGACTGGATTCAGGTTGTCAACATGATATATGACATGGAGAGGCTGACCTTTTCATTGAGACTTTCTGCTGACAAATGTAAAAGATATTGGAAGAAATGGATTGGTTATATTAAAAATGTAGGTATTTGATTATGTCTGTTATTGGAACAACTATACTTTGTTATTCTATATTGTTTGTGGTCTGCTGTATTTTTTTATTTGAAAATAAGGTGAAAATAAGGTTAAGTGTCAAAATGTGGCCACTGCGTGCTGTCTGCATCTAATTGTGCGTTTTATTGTCCAATAATCAAGGGTGTATATTAGCATGCTAGTTGTTGTTAGCTTTACCGTGTCAGCAAAACTCCATACTGGTCTCTGAGAGATAAGACAAGTGCTTATAAACTCATCTTGTTAAATAATTAGGATTCTCTGAATGCATAGACTAAATGAGGAATAACTTAACCACTGCAAAGCAAATGAACTAGTTCTATTTTTAAAGTTTTTAAAATAGTACAGCACCTTTAATGTTAATTGTACTGTGATTTCACATTCTTAGAGCAGTTACTGTTTATTTGAGTTGGGGGCAGGCAAGAAAAGCCATTTCGTGACCCAACAGTTTTTCACTTACATCATCTTTTCTTTTTGTAAGATTAATGAATTCATATACGGTCCAAACAATGGATAAACTAAACTTGCTTGAAAATTATTTACTATATTTGTTTATTGCTTAATTAGCTTTTGATTGGTGCCATTATTACTACTAATACTATTTACTGTATTATGGAGCTAATTCCCTTATTAGTTTAATAAAGTTAGTTTAAATTAATAGTCAAACCAACCTTTCTGAATTTTTTGGGGACCATGTACAGGTGGGGCTCCTCGTCACGGCCAATCGGAGACTCAGGAACCTGGTTATAGCTGTCGTAATCCTGCTCCACGTCTTTGATTTTGTATGGCACCTGAACACAACAAGGACAGTTAAAGTGACAACAAATTATACTGATTCAAATTAAATGCTTGGTTTTCAAATTGTCAACAAAAGAATAGAAAGCAGAGAAAAATTTAGCTTTTTCCAGTTTGATCACAACTGAATTTGTTTTTTATATAATATATAAATAGCATAATAATTTCTTCAGTTTTTATAACCACACTGCATTGAATATTCAGTGTCCATCTTCTAATACCAGCAAATATGAAAAAGGAAGATAGAAAGTAAAAATGCTTTTAAAAATTATTTTAACAATCATATATCTGCCCCGAAAATACCACTGTTATCATTGCAATAAATAAATAAAATAAAAGTTTGCATTTTTTTTAACTTAATTTTATATACCATATTTTAAGTATATTCGAAGTGATTTTCTACCTAAACAATGGTGTCAAAAAACAGGAAATCAGGACTTTCCAACATCAGGGGAATAATGAAGAATTCTCTGTAAACTGGATGTGTTTTTGAATGAGCCTCTACAAGAACATTTGTCTGTACCTACACTACCAGAAAATGTTTATGAATCACTGCTGGGGGACTAGATATTAATTGTAGTTGAAACTATATAGACTCAATGAAACCTTTTTACAACAAAGACGGCGTTATCAAGTCAAAAAGGATTAAATAACTTGAAAATGCAGAGGAATGCCTACGAGTCCGTGAAGTGTGCTAAAACTGCATAACGCATGGTTCCAAGTTGTTTAATCCGCTACTACCACAGCTACAAGCTGAAATGTCTCATAATCTGAAAAACGTGTTTGCTGTGTGCAAATGTGTAAAATATTAGTTATTTCAGTGTTCAAAATGAAACTAGCCCCTAGTTCTATTCAGAGCAGTTGTGAGAATTTGTTAACCTGTTGCTGTGGTGACGTCATGGTGATGGCTGCAGAGCTGTGATATAGAATATGATTTAACTGTTGCTGGACTACTTGTACGTTACCCAGAATTAACCATAGATCTATAATAAGAACTGGATAAGACACTCCCCCTCTACCCCGTGTGAGATCGATTAGTGGCAGCTTCATAGGTACTGCAGCTCCGGGGTCCTAAGAAGAATTCTCTCACACAGTGTATTTCTTGGGAATTCAAGCTGCTTGTGTTTGGCTGACAGGGCATCAACAGCTTTCACAAAGCACCTAAAAGTTAGCTTTGTAAGATTTAGCATGGCCCCACTCTGAGCCCATGCTGGCTCCGTTCAAGTCGCTCTGATTGATTCCGATTTGGTTCATGTTCCAGATCTTATTTTTCTTCCATGGAATTAATGCAGGGCAGTTAGCCATTGAAATTCTCACTGTGATATAAAACACTAATTCATAAATATTCACCAATTAGAAGCCTTCAGTCACCATATTTCAATATTTATTTTTGTTGATAATGAGTACAATAGAAATAAGTGCTTGCTACTTGACTGCTTAAAAAATGCTGTTGCTGTTATAAATAATTGTTAGTTGCAGCCCTAAGAAAAACACAAAGTTATGTAGAGTACATCAAAACAGACTCTTAACTCTCAAACCTGGTTGCGTGGACGAGTGCGAGGATTGGCTGCATATCCGATAAACCCGACGGTCTTCATTGTGCGCAAAATCTCTGGGTCAACAGGAGGGGCACGCCTGGAAGCAAATACATACATTTGATTTGAATGTAGCTTGTATAATGTGTCTAAATGATCAAAGTCGCGATGTCAAATGTGGTGTCATGTTTCTGCTGAAAGGTAATATTTCATTTTAACATTTATTTATTCTGGCATGATATTGAAACCATTAACAAAATATGAAGGTGTAATTTGATAATTTCACTTTTCTGATTGGAGGTTTGCTTATCTGAAGATGTTGTTGCTTTGCCTGGAATGTTCCCCAGTATGGAACAGAAAAGCATATTATTATTTAAAATACTTGTACTTTATTTATAGATAAATAAAGAATATTATTTTATTTTTAAACCATAAAATGTGCCAATTCTAAAGAATATATATATATATATATATATATATATATATATATATATATATATATATATATATATATATATATATATATATATATATATATATATATATATATATATATATATATATATATATATATATATCAATATTTGTCAATAGTTGCATAGTTTTAGTTCCTGCATATGTCTTCTTTTGTTGCCTGTATTAAACACTCTTTTGCAGAAATGACGTATTGATTTGTCAGCGAACACTAGTAAACCGCTGCATTGTATTTTGTAAACAATGAGCTCATGTGTGGAGCCCAACTTCTTCATTTGAGCTGCAGTTCAGTGAAGCTAGTAACCAGGAAGGAAGCAATACCAAAGAAGGAAGGAGAAGATCTGAAGGAAAGCGGTATCAGAAATCAGGATCTACAATCTGTCATCATTCATTTTACGTCCAGCCTCACCATATCAAATTCCATTTTGAATGGATACATTATTCATCTAGAAATGCAATCATAGTGGTCTAATTTTTAAATATTACGTCTAAATAAGTTTCGTTTTGTAGTGATAAAGAATTAAAGAATTCCCGCTGCCATTTAAGTGCCAACTGAAATGAACATTTTAAGCCCATAATTTTTCATTCTAAATATTATCAGTTAATAGTAATGAGCAGTGTGAACAATTTAAAGGTGCAATATGTAACAATTCTGTTTAGGGCCTGGCCACCTGATTGTATTTATGCTTGCATTTATTCAATTAGCTACAGGTGTTTATATTGCTCAAAAAAACTACAAGTTAGATAAGCTTTGATGGATTTCTATAATATAGACAGAATATTGTCATCAGGATCCACATAATATATTAGAATACATTTTTTGTCAATATTGCTAAATCCTATTTGAAGCTAGCAGCTATTGTTTTTAGTCTGATTTAAATTGCTTCACTCTTCAGTGCGCTCTGCTAGCAAACTGTATGATGGAGATTTGTATGCTCAAAATTACATTTGTTTTCCATACATATACTGTGGTATATTTTAAACTGTAAACTGAATTTCCAATTGTCCAAAAAGTACTTCAAAATGCCTTAATTCTAAATAATATAGATGGGCATTTAAAGGCCAATTCACTCACAGCTATAATAGTGCCGCACTTCTTCATTTTGGATAATTAATGCGTAGTACATGCTCTATTCAAATACACTGCGATGAGTGGACAATGATTCACACCCCAGCTGATAAAAACAATGTGTAATTAATATCTGAGAAAACCCAATGATTACTATAGAACTAGACCTTATTTTCCCCAAGTCTTATAGAGTGCATATGTTTGCACTAGGTGGAACTATGAATATATTTATTTATTTAACAAATAATGGCACAGTATATCTTTTATTTCTCAGAAGTAATAGTATTCAAATAAAAATGCTATCCATAATAAAGATATCGTTTAATTTAAGATTAAGATTTTACCTATTTTTTTTCTTAAAATTTTGTTCGGTTGTCATGGTAAAACTAACAATAATTAGCATGCTAACGTGCATTTCCTGATCTTCCTGATTACTGGACACAAAAACGGTTTATAATTCGATGCAGTCAGCGTGTAGCAAACTTATTTTGAGCTGCTTATATGCTATATCTGCACTGGGGCAAGACAAATTTTGCTCAAAAACAAGGGAAAAAATTGGGTACAAGGCCTTTAAATAATAATAATAATAACAATAATAATACTACTAATAATACTACTGCTACTACTGCTACTACTACGACTACTACTAATAATAATAATAATAATAATAATAATAATGATGATAATAATACTAATAATAATAATAATAATAATAGGTGTTGTTTATTTATTTATTTATGAATGAATGATTGAGACAGTGTATAATAACAAACATTTGTAACAGTTATTTACAGTGTAAATTTACCAAATACTGTCTCACCCCTACCTTGGACAAGGTGTTGCAAGTGCAGGAGGCCAGTCCGACAGCAGAGGCTCTGTGGAGGTCAGAGGGGTTGGGATCAGGGACAGAGGGAGGAGATCATGGTTCCAATCCAGCTGTGGCAGACTGTCCACAATACATGGCAAAGCGAACTCTGTTTCTCTGGAATAATCGTTGAATGAGACCTCCGGAGCATCTGACCAGAGGTGCACACAGCCCCCCGAGTCTCCAAATGCCAGTGCCTGTTTACTAGATGAAACATCAAAACTCATGAGTAGCTGCCCCACCGTGTTCACGTGGAAGATGTCGGCCACGTTTGCTAAACCGGTGGGCTCGCAGAACTGGCACTGGCCTGGAAGAAACGGAGGGGAAAGGGAAAGCAGAGAGAAAAGAGTCACAAAAAGACTTTGTATGTAGAATCATTCATGAAACTGCCCTTTTGATAAAATCTATGGTGAATATGTATTGTAGTTCTAAGAACTTCCTGAAATTACTTTTACTGTAATAAAAGATAGAGCTTGCAATTTTGTCATCACATCTCACACAATTTTCAGTTAGCCTAATGTTAAACCAATGGAGATTTTAAGATGCTAAATACTAAACTTGGCCTCCATTCAAAAGTATTCTGATACTATAGTTTATCAGTGGTCATTTTTGCCAATGTATCACTATAGATGTTTGGGATGTGTTGATGTAAATGCAATGCAAGCTCCAAAGAAAGGGCTGAGTTTTGAAAAGGATCTCTTCAAATTTCTCTGTACCCATTTTGTTGATGTTTTTAAGGATACCAGTGCTAGTGCAGTCCCATACCTGTCTGTGAGATGATGGCCAGGCGGGAGGTGTAGGTGGGGATGAAACGCAGAAACAGGGGGTCGATGTGAACCTGCAATGGGGTCACGGCTCTCATCATTCTGAGGTCGTAAACCATCAGGAAACGGTCGCACGCCAAACCATTCAGACCGCGACTTGAAAACCCACATGCAGCTAACAGGTTTCCATGGACGTCGAAATCAGACAGGCTCCCAGAGAAGGCGTCAAACTCATGCTCTGTTTTAAAGCTGCGCAAATCCCGAAGAGTGACCTGTTTATAAGACAAGGAAGTTAGGAATATAGACAAAGCAAAACAAGGGGTCAGTTGGGTGAAGGGGTTGAAATATTAATTGCAACCTTACATATTGTTCAATTTAAAAAGACAAATATGCCATTATTTAAAAGATAGTATGTGGTCTGTAGAGAAGAAAATATCCTGTCTCTTTGGGGTCTTATTAGGTATAAATAAGTCATGTTCTGAAATGCATGTGATTTTTCTCAGCACTCAAACTCTAACTGAAGGACTTCTCAAGCATATTAGCGTGTGAATAAATGAAAATGTAATTCAACAATTTATGATGAGTAAACATTGTTATAACATGGCTAAAAGATCATAAAATTACATTTTCCATAATTCTCCTTTCAAATGTGCAATTTAATCTTGAAAATTATTAAAATCATTATTACTTTGCCAGAGGTGTGTCCACAGAAGAAAAATCGACTTGTCTGTCTCATTATTGCAACGCCGGGGACCTCCACAGTGAACTGTCAAAAAACACAACACACAAATACAATAAATAAGTCTGATAGAGTCTGATAGTTTATGCTTTTACAATAAACCAATAGGTCTAATTTAATAAAATATATTTTAATTAATACAGTTTAAATGACAACAAAGAAAATGTTTTTACAATGTTAGATTCATGCTAATAAAATGTATCAATTTTTGTATGTCGAATTTTCATAGTTTTGCTGTAAATTCATAAAAAATATAAATTAAAAGTAATTTGAAGTTTAGCTTAGTACATTACCTTTTGTGTCTCTTGAACTGTATTTAAATCAACTTCAACAACATAATTTTGTAAGCCTCCCATAAGAACAGTATTGTTGTCTGTCATGAGAAGACTGTGCATGTCGGCTCCCTCCTCCATCCTGAAAATAAGAATAAAACATGTTAAAAATATTATCTTAAATTTAATACAATTTTTATTATAAAATGTCAGTGTGTACTTGTGTGACTAGCTTTATGAAATCAAACTTTTTCTGAATGGCAAAGTAAACTTATTGCATCATAAAAAAGCACATTTTACATTAGAAGTGTAGACTGAATTGAAATTTCAATGTACTCAAAATTACAATTTTTTTATTACTATTTGTTACGATTATATTATGACCACAATGATAACCACAATGATCAATTAAAGAATTAATCTACACATTTATACTTACGGATAATCAAACATAACTATGCCTCCTCGGGTGCAGCATTTGAGGTCATTTTTGGACAGAAAGAGGACCCCAGTCTCCAGGCTCTGAATGTGCCGTATATCATCTGACGCATGCACTTGAAAAGATGAGTATCGCCCCATCGTTGGACCAAAGAAAGATGTGGCATGACCCTAGAAAAAAAATATATCCATTTAGTCTTTCTGGATTTGTGTTATGTGACAAGATGCAGATCTCATGGTGTAAAATATAATGGAAATAACCTGTCATAATAGTTATTTCAAGTGTATGGGGAGACTAGCAGTTCTATTTCATCCCTCAACAGCGCCCATAGAACCATAGTTACATACGTAACTTTCATTATGTATAACTGCTACTTTTCTTCCAAAAATCTCCTTAAGTGGAGTAATTACACCCCTTGTTGTATAGTAAGTAGGTATTTGTTTGGTGTTCATTCTTTTGCCATTTTGTTGCTACAAATCAATGTAAAGTATCACTTTAGATTAGGGACCATATATTAAGTCATAATTAGTATGTAGTAGTGGTTATTTATTATAGCTATCATTAACAAGATTGTAAGATTATAATACATTTTGTGAAACAGTCATGTATTCCTGTTTTGTTAACTGACAGAAGATGTAGGCTAAATAACTTGTTTATTTTGCATTTTTTAAATAAATATTTTTAAGGCTAAAATATCTAGAAAATCAACAATCCTGCTGATGAAAAATTATCTACATGCGTTCAACACTTATTCTTTTTGATATTTGTCATAGACACCATGTACATACACAAACACAGAGAAAAAGGTATATCAGTGCATTGTAGAATCTTATTGTGCATTCACACTTGGTTTGGTCCTGGTTTGAGCCCAGGTTAGTATGATGTAGACTTGGTTTGGTCCTATTCTAGTCCTGGTTAAGTAAACTCCCAGTGTAGTTCCACTTTTGACTAAGTGTGTGACCACTTAAACTACATTTCTTACTCTGTGATTGCCCATCCAAAGCATCTCCTCCTGCAAATCGAAATGTGTAGCAGTGACGGGGATGCCCACTTCTGACACAACGCTGTGGAGCTCCGAGAACATGCCCTCAACCAGGTGGACTGTCTCGGGCACGGCCACTGCCAGCGTCTCTGGGTCCAGTTCAACACCAGGCCCCATCAGGGTGGGATTCAGGTGGGGGTCCATGGTGGGCTCTATGCCCGCTTCCAGTGCTCCATGGAGAGCAGGGGGATACTCGCCCATCCCAGGGTCCAATCCGTCAAAGTTCATCATGATTCTCTTAAAGCAACCTAAAAAACAATCATAAAAAACAGTGCATTATAGTTGGGCGTCACAGCAAAAATGACAATGCTAAATATTTTGTTGATGCTGAATGCAGTTATTAAGCAGGAAAAAACATTATCCATCTCTATGAAATAACTAGATTTCACGTGTGAATCATGGTTATCAAACAATCAAGGGAATCATTTGTAATAAAATAAAATTAGAATGAGTTATAAAGCTCATAAAGCTTATAAGCTCACACGCATGTTTTGCAGTGTGCCTTTTACTGAAGAGCCAATACTGCAATAAATATATGAAAATACAAAATACAATGTAGTTTACTGGTTAACCATTATAAAATAAATGTAAAATGTCTTAAGTAGAGCATGTACGGATGATAGCATGACAATCACATCCAATAGCAATGATAAACACAACCCTTGTGCTAACAGCAGTGATATAGAGCAGCTTTTTGCATCTACGCATAAATCAACAAATATTTGTAATGAAACAGAAATGTAAACTCTGTGAAATGAATAAAATTTGCCATGAAACCTTTGTATGTCCTTTAATCTGTCTTTACTCGAGTTTAGCCATGTTCCCCATTCACAACAAAAACATCGCGGTTGCAAAAACACTTCCGGGTTAGTCAGAGGGGGCGTTCCCAAGCGCTGCGCGCAAACTTCTAGCATCACGTTCCTTAATCAACTAATACCTATTTTTTCTACGAGCTGGTACTGTAGTTTTGTTTTGCAGGTTTGTACAGAAAAAAATGTTTGTCAAGGTTTCTCTGGTACAGAAGCGGCACACACTGTGGACACTTTAGGAAACTTTGGCTAATCTTCCAGTTAATCTATGAGGACAATTCAGGTTTAAAGACTCAAATGAAAAGGTTATTCTCACTTCCTTCACTTTAAAGATGTGAAACTTGATTAGATAAATTTGAATAAAAATATTAAGTTAAAGTTCCGTCCTCATTAATGTCGGTTTAATATTAGAAATTAAAATGCTGTTTTGTTAAAGTTTTCTTTTTTCCCTGCAGTGCCAGTCCAGTCCACGTGTTAGTAGTTTAACATGCGTATCTATTAACGCATTTATATTTTCCTAATTCCCATTACATTCTACTTTTGTTTACCCTTTTATTGCTCATACACAAATCCAAGGCAATATGAGGGCAGTTAGCGCGAAGGTATCTACCTGTCAAAAAAAAAAACAAAAAAAAAAAAACACCCTGTGACTCATACTCTTTGACTCACTTTAAAACGCGCAGCTCAGAGCATCAGGACAGGACAGTCGCTCATTTCTGCTCATCTGCTCATTCTACTAGAGAAAACTAAGACTCACCATCGCTATGATATTTATAACAACATTTCTCGCGTTTTTGCTTTTTGTTTCTGTATCAAGTGCTTCGATTGGACAACACGATACTTGGACTGATGTCCGAAACAGTGCTTTGAAGTTCAATCAAATTACCAAAAAAGCGGTAAGACATTTTAGTTGTTATATATTTTATCATTCTATATTAGGCTTATAATTTGTAAGTATGCCAAATATAATTCGCTTTATTTTCTTATTTTATTCATAGTTTATGAAGAGAAAGAGCAATGGCTTCTCAAACTTCACCATTCCTCCTGCATGGGTGGAGGCACAGGACCACTGTGACCCCGGGACCCTCAGACTCCAGCCCGAAGTAAACATTAAGACTAAGTTATTGACATATCACAGAAACATGAGCAAATACATGTGTAGAAAGTGAGCTTACTCACAGTAGAGGGGTAAATAATTCATGTTTTGTGTCTTCTCTTTCAGTCTTGCGTCAGAAAGATGCTGGATGTTCTAACAAGCTACGAGTCTTTTGTGAAGACTGTGACTGACCCTGAGAGCTGCCCAGATGCCCATGAAGTGATTCCAGTCCTGCAGCAGCTACATGCAAACATGAGCGGATGTGTCAAGATGGATTATCATACACCCGATGTGAGTTCAAAACTGACCCAAGCTCCTGTTTACATACACAGTGCAGTTTTAATGAAAATATGTCTATATTTTAAGGTGGCTGCTATCAGTGAGAAGCCCATTGAGCTTTGGCAGAAGCGCCTTCTGTGCAGTTACATCATAGAACGCCTCTTCTCCTTCTCCATCCTCACAGCGCGTGTATTTTCAGTGGGGGATCCCTCGAACCATGCGGAGCCCACCAATTCTCCAAACTGTGCCCAGAAGAATGTGTAAAAGTATATTCCTTATTTGATCTCATTGATCACATTGATCAAAATCAGTGTATTTCCTATATATTTATATTTATTTAAATGTATTTATTATATAGTATATTTGTAACAGCCTGTAATATTTATTCACAACCTATTTATTATATTTATTTTAAGTATGTCTGTTTCAACATTTATATTTCTTTAGTAAAATGTTTTATCAGTTCATTTGTGCTTGTCTGAGTCATGATTTCTTATTGAAAATCCTGTATTACCTGTTCTGGGGATGCTCTCGCGTTTTGCATGAAATTCCAAACACACACAGACTGTCTGCTGTGTTTGGAATGTGACAAGAGGGAAGCTGTGCTTTCCTCAAACACTCCTCTTCAGAGATACGCCACTTCCCAAGTACTTCCTGCTTTGTTTGTGTCCAGTAAAACTGCAGTGGTTCCTCACACTGAGGATGAGGTGAACTCAAATAAGGAAGGTGCAGAAATAGTCCGTTCAGCATAAACTGTAACTCAACCAGGAAGTTTTATGTCAGTGATCCTTTTAGTGTCATCATCTTATTTGGTTCCATATGCTTGAAAACCTCCAACACTGTACCTGCTAGAAGTCACTTTATAATAATCAATATAACTATAGCATACAGGTGTGTGGTGAGCACATGTGGGTGATGCCTTCCTCAGTGTGGATGATGCCTCACCACGGCTCACCTGTGGTGAATGATTACATCACTTCATTTGCATTGTTCTGTTCGGGGCAGTGGTTCAGGTCACACAAAAATCAGGTTTCAGAATTGCCTTTCTGAGTCCTTATTACCTTCCAAAATTGCATCCCCTTTAAATTAAAACAATATACTCAAATGAGTACTATATAAGGATAATGACACTATGATAACAGTGCCCCAAATACGGTAATCTTGGTTATTATTGGCCAATTTGAGTTTTTGATGGTTGATAATGTTAGCTACAACTGCCCTGGGGCAGACTCACAGCTGCATCTCCCTCCAACTGCCACAGTCACACATTTATCATGAATGTGCCCATGTAAAAAATAAACTTATTTTTGAGTTTGTTTGTTACAGCAGCCAATTGAAGCAACCCATTTATGATGTTATTCAATTGGGCAAAATGTACAAAGAAAGATCTATGCCCGAGACAAACCCTCATACATCTGTTTGAGGCTGACTACGCCACTGAGCTGTGAGTAGAAAACATATTAAACTCAATCCAATGTGAATTGTATATTTTTTATTTAAATATAGGCTACACATGGCTAATATTTTATTAATCTCTACAGATTACTACTACATTCAGATTATGTCTATATGCAATATAAAGGAATATAAAAATGCCATAACAACAATTAATCAATACAGTAGTAGTAAAGAGACAAAATATTAGCATAAAAACCTATTCACACATGTATATTCTGAAATATTTTGGGACAGGACACTAAATAACTACAACGAGGTGTGACAGTTAAGTTTCATCTAGATAAATGTGCCTGCTCCAAGAAATACAATTTTCTCCAAAAATGACTTGAGTAAATGTAGCCTAATTGATTACTACGACCCCACTTAAAGGCAGTATGCAGAAAGGTCTCTCCCTCCAGCTTCATGGTCGATTCATGCAGAGGCTCGTCCTATGACCTCACAGCTGAAGCTACAGGAAGCCACTCGAGTCAAACTAAGGCGGGGTTTAGAAAAGTAGGAAATTCCTGCTGGCTACAACAGTGGAAGGTAAAGTTTGTTCTGTCGTCATACTTCAATACACGTAATGAATAAACAGTTTTTCGGGATATTCGTTAAGGCTGCATTTAGAAGAATGGTTAAAGTGAACTAGACTTTAGCCTGCTAACATGTTTCTGTTAGTGAAAAGCTGAACGCGCAGTACGAAGACTAGCCAAGAGTTAGCATCCTGCTCAGACTGCTCACAGCTAGCATCATTTGTTTTTAAGTTTTTTGTATATCGTGACAATTACATAACTCATCTTAATCGCTTTTTTGATTCAATTGCGCTTTAATTACAACATCCAGAGTTGATCAAATAAGTATTGTACAACAAGATACACGTGAATAGTTATTCAGTGTCATATAAATGAGTAATTTAATATCTGTAGCTTAGTTATTTTTATTACAAACAGAATAATATCTCTATATAACAGTGAGGATGTGAAGGGTAGAGTCGTGCTCTTATCAAGACAAATTCGATTTTTTTCCCCCTTTAAATATGAATATTCATGCTTCATACTTACATACTTACTTATTCCTTGTTCTATAGTTTACTTTTATGATCTCGATATAATTTCTATCTAGTGTTAACGTATGGCCCCACCATACTCAAACAGAAAAACAAACTGGGCAGTATTATTGTATTGTTAGAATGGCGCAAAGCAGCTTTACAATAAGGTATTATAACTTTCACTGTTACTGTATAATGTATTTAACAAAGGTTAACTTAGTGGTTCTATCCCAACCCAGGACATACTATTGTTGAGTCCTTGGATGAGATACTTTGTGTTGGTGATGGTCAGAGGGGATGATGGCACTTCACATCTACCCCAGAGCATCTGTGACTACAGAAGTAGCTTGCCACCATCAAGTATGGAGTGAATTAATAATGCCTACAGTGTAGTGCTATGAGAAGACTGTATAGCACTAAAATTATAAGGTCCTCTGTGCCATGATGGGCAGAGCAGAAACAAATGTTGGCTTTGTTTTGTTTTGTTTTTAATCTATGCTCAAACTAAGGCTGGGCAATTACGTAATCAAAAAAATGTCATGTTTTATCGTTGAGGTTTTTTGAATGGAGGGGTCTACAGCCAATCCTCTGTCAGTAAACGCATGTGGCTTGGAGTTCAGACTTTGGAGGAAGATAGTTATGTTTATAAAATCAATACTAAAAGAAAATTTGACTTAGTTTTTGAAAAGACAAAATAAAATAATTTCAAAAGTCGACACTGATCAATACGAGGGAAATATAGGATAAAACATTTTCCCGGCCCAGCCCCATCTCAAACTATACTGTTACGCTTTATTTTTTTGCAGATGAATGTTGGCGTGGCTCACAGCGAGGTGAACCCAAACACACGGGTGATGAACAGTCGGGGCATCTGGCTTACATACTTACTCCTCACTGTGGTGCTTCACATCGTCCTCCTCAGCATCCCCTTTTTCACTGTGCCCCTCGTCTGGACCCTCACCAACGTCATTCACAACCTGGTGAGTGCAGCGAGACACAAGAATTCACAATACAGCAAAAAAGCACTAAAAGGCTGTAGAAGTATTTATTTATTGTGTGCAAATAAGCAATAAATAATCATTCTGTAACTTGATGAAAAGAAGTTAGCTTTGTGTTTGTGTTTACAAATTAATATCTACTTAAGATGGCCAGACTCCCAGTTCCTCTTTCAGATTCATCACAACCAGTATGGGTCAAAAGTTTCACACAATTACAGTGACGTTAATATTCATTCAGAAAATGCATCTAAAATGGTTCTCTTTGGGAAATCTGTCTTGTCTATCAAAGGTCCATTGACTCTGAATGTAACTTAGGGCCTATTCACATGCACTCTGTGTTGATCTCATTTTTGGAGGTATCAAATTATGTTAACTTGTAAACTGATCACCGACTACATTGTAGCAACACGCTCTTCTATATACACGTGTCGCATATAAAACTCCGGATTTTTGGTGCAATAGCAGATTGGAATTTGTGTCAGACTACTCCAGCAGAGGGTCTGTGGCTACAAAATCTGATATTAATTCATAAATATCAGAGATTAATCAGATTTTGAGTGTGCATGTAACCACAGCCAGTGTCGGCATTGCAATAAAAAATCTTTGAAAAAAAAAAGTCATACTATAATCATTAAGTAAAATATGAATCTATCCTATTTAAATTCGGTCTCCAAAAAAGTAAAACATAAATGTGAAGTGTTTTTTAATCTGCGTCTACTTCATCATTCAGAAGGTTTGATTTTATAAAGGTATTGCATAAGGGTAATCCATTATTAGACTGTATGAATAAATGTGAATTATAATCCAACAGTAAATAGTTGATGTGATGACATCTTAATGTAATTATTGTTACCGGGTTAATAAGTATCTTGGTCAGAGTACTCCTTTTATTTCTGTGGAAGTAGTTTTAGTCTATAGAGTTTAGTGTATAAATTATAGTTGAGTGTAATGTTTGTGTTGCTCAGGTGATGTATCTGTTCCTGCACACGGTGAAGGGCACTCCGTTTGAGACCCCGGACCAGGGCAAAGCTCGGCTGCTGACACACTGGGAGCAGATGGACTACGGCGTTCAGTTCACTGCGTCACGCAAATTCTTGACCATCTCCCCCATCGTGCTGTGAGTGTAGAGCACTGAAAGTCAAACACGGGGCCACAGGTTTAGTCTCATCACTTTTTTACTTTGTAAAGTTTGTAAAGAGATACATTATAGAAAAACAGCCTTAGAGGTGGGTAATTTAGATAATTTTGAAACAGTTCTAAAGGAACACAAACTTTTACTGTTTTTCTAGTATAATAGAAAAAACACCTGCGAAACACTGCAGTGTAGATTTCTAGTGTAATCCTTCAAACAAAGGTGATATTTCTGCACCTTTGTATTTTGTCTGTCCATTTACATTTTGTGCAACGGGTAAAACATTTTATAACTTAATAATAGGTGTACATGTGAAAAATTTACAAACTTTCTAAACCAATATGTAATTTCAATTAAAACAAATCATGACTTCACTTTCTTTCCTCCACAGGTACATTCTAGCGAGTTTTTACACAAAATACGATGCAACACATTTCTTAATCAACACCGGATCCCTCCTGAGTGTCCTTTTACCAAAGCTGCCTCAGTTTCACGGGGTGCGAATATTTGGGATCAACAAATATTGACCTTCCAACACAGGAGTTAAACCAGCATAACTGGATCATTTTGGACTTTTGGAGAAGAATCATTCCAAGTGATTGTTACTGAAACACTGTAAAATACAGCCATGGAGAGTCAATCCACTGTTTTTAAATGTTAAATTATAATGGTTCCTGTTTGCATTTATTGTAAAGGTTTTTTTTTTTAACGAAATGCACTGGCTGCATGTCTGCAATGTTTAGGGTCGTAACTAAATTACATTTTTGTTATATCATTAGTGAAATTGTGTTGAATATTATGAAGGATAATAAAGTGTATATTGCTATTGAACACATAATGGTATGCATGCAAATATTAAGATTTTTTAATTTACTGGAGCTAGCACTAGAGTTAATAACGATGAAGAAACGGCAGCCAAAACGTGCCTGTGCCCTCTCACATCCAGGTATCAAAAATCAGATGCTAAAATTAGGATCGAAACTAGATACTCATTTGAGCAGGTATTGATACTAAAGGCACATTCACAGGATGGAAATAAACCTTTCCTGAGTAGTGTTAGGATGATTTATAGATGTATTAGAGCAAGTTTAAGACTATAGAAACTAGTATATGCCCATGGATCACTATGGAACCTACCTGGATGACCGGGATTACACAGATATAGGACCACATGGTAATATAAAAGAAAGTACTATTTAATGTTGAAAATCACATTCTATTGGAGTGTTTACTATCATTGTGATATCTAAATTGGTTCTGTGTCTCCACAACAGAGTTTGATATTTTAGTATGACAAAACTAGTCAGCATAGGGCTTAGGAATCTCTACTTGTTTGAATTCCCATTTTGAATCCCCGGAGGTGGAGGATAAGGCATTAAGCTGTTGAAACGTAAGTCTTTGTGAATAGGGAAAGTCCACACTTTACATGAGGCGAGTGACAGAGGCAGTAGCTGTAGGTCGTAAACTTCATGAAATAGGGATTCCCCGGTTCTGCATGTGTAGTTTGTTTGCATTAAAGGGAGGTTTCTTCATCAGGAACCAGGTTAAAGGAAGTGTACTATAGGAAATACTGTGCTATGTGCATGTGATGCCACAGCAGAATATGCCAATGAGACACTGGGAAACACATGCAAATACTACAACCTGAGTCAGCTGTTCAGGAATGCTGGCAATACTGGGGTGTTCCCTTCTTTAAACAAAAACAAAAGTGATAGTAGATATCAACAGCCATTAAATGTCAACTTCACAGGTAAATTGACAACATTTAACAAATAGTGAAATGGTGGGACTGTTTGCGTACATGAACTGAAATCCTCACAATCTTCACAAGTGTAGGGTAGTGAAAAATATCAAAAATCAATATTAAAACAGTTATCAAAACTAGATATTCGTCTGAACAAGTATCGATAGTAAAAAAGAACATTCACAGGACAGAAATGAACCTTTCATGAATAGCCTTAGAAAGATCTTGAACTGTATCAGTATAAGACCACATAGACTAGTATACACCCACAGGCCACTATGGAAACTATCTGGACAACTGAGGGATTACATAGATATAAGGCCACATGGTAATATAAAATAAAATACTACAATTTAATATTGAAATTCACATTATATTATCTAAAAGTCTTTTTTTTAAATATTGTATTCTAATATGTATTCCTTAGTATCGAAATAGAGTTTGAATTTTAGTATTGTGATAACGCCAATCTAGTGCAAACTTTAGTTGTAGATGTAAAAAGGACACAAGTACACACTCTTTTAGAGGTTCTGTTAAATTAGAATTCTTAAAAGGTGCACAGTGCAACTTACACCACCTGCTTGTCTCCAAGATGTTAATGCTTGGTCTGAAATATATATTACAGTTTTAAATTCAAAATCAATCTGCTTAATGAAAATGAATATGCGTATCTTGTAAAAAGTGTAGTTTTTTGTTTATGAGTCTTAAACATAACAGAAAATGGAAAGGGAGTCAGCTCAAATGCATTCACAAAATCTAAAACTATCATCTACTCCCAGTTACATTTCAGAATACAAGTACAAGCAAAGAAAATGTTCCCATTCCCACTAAATTTACACAGTAGAATACCACCTTATTTAAAAAAAATGAAAGCCACAAGCCTGTTCCGTGTGGTGGAGTCTTGGGTTTAAACAGTTCTTCTCATTACAAAGTCCAGAATTTTATGTTAAGGTAAAATTCATCACCAGAAATTGAGTGTGGTTGTACCCAGTGTTACCAAAACAGTGGAAGTTCTTTTAAAGAAGGATCCAGATGAGCCACAGTCACTCTGGCTCTATAATGGGTTTCAGGTCATCTTCATCGTCAGTGTCGAAAATATCTTCTTCAAAAAATGACCCTCCAAATCCATACTCCTGAGAATGGACTGACACCTCATTTGGCATAAGGTGAGAAGAGCCCTCAATGAAATCAGCAAATCTGCAATATAAAGGGAATTATTATTTTACTTGTATTATTCAAATTTACTGTTATGACCATAAAACAAATTAGTTGTAGTCAAAATTTCAATAGATTTCTTAGAAAAGGCAAAATACATAAAATAACGTGCAAACAATTCATTAAAGGTTTATTCATGGGTTTTCAGATTATGAAAACTTAGGACCGTTGCTGTAGCAAATAACAATTTATCTTTTTAATAGGAAAAGTCCTCAAAATATGACATATATCAACAAGCTGAAACCTACGGATTTTGTCTACGACCCAGTTTTACTGATAATGTAAATGTTTCAAAAATACAGTAACTTTTTTTTGTATTCCATTGACTTATTAATGTCATGTACACCAGCTTAGACCTTCACTAAGTTGGGGTTTCATGCTCTCCTTATCCCCTAACACCCCAAAAACATGCCATACACACTTTGTACACATCTCAATGAAATAATACAAGATTACAGAAGTAATGATATCATTCGAAACCTCAATTTCTTCTATCACCTTTGGGGAGACTGCAACCTGGATACAGTCTTCCACGTATTAAACTCGGGGCTCTTGCAGTACTGTTTCAGCTCCTCTAGGGCGCGGCGCGTCTCCTCCTCCCCCTGCCTCTGATACTCCTCCTCAGTTAACAGGCGACGCGGCTCTGGTTTCCAGTTCACAAAACGTCTAATTTTTCTTTATAGAAAAAAAGAAAAACGTAGACACTGAAATACACTCTAAAAACTCTACTCTCTAAAACTCAAAAAAATATTTCCCTTCACCATTATTCTAACCACAGGTTTTAAATAAGTATCGTTAGGTCCAGACAAAAAAGATACCTTTTGAACTCAGAAAAAGTCCTCAAAATGTCACAGATGACAAGCAGCATGGACATGTGACGTAGGCATTCATACAGAAGTTCATATTTCCTTCATATTCACATAGCATTTATGTCAATTATAGGTCTATGGGGATTCATGGGTTTCAAGTTACGGTGACAGTTCTCCATTCCTATAACAATCAAGCAATTATAATCTGAATATTTAATGGTGAAAGTTAAACAAGAAATCCTTCAAATTAGGAAGGACTTGACTAAAAAAAACAAGAATAGATTTTCTGACCTCAAGTCACTGACTATGGCAGTGATTCAAGGACATTTTGGGACCACTAAAACCATCCTCCCCTGACACTGCCAAGTTGAGATGGTTACTTTTCCAATTTAGAACACATCCTGTACTTGTAATTCATAATAATAATGGAGACCTGACCTGATTTGAATATTTCCTAGTACTTGATTTTTTGTTGGACACATTAATTATCATGTTCAGTCTCAAGAGGCAACTGCTGTTGTGATTTTGGGTTTTACAAAAATAAACTGAAATGAACCTGAAATTGAACTTTTCTGGTAGCAACTTGCCGTCATGGAGATTTTATTGCTTTCTTTAGCATAATTACAAATTGTGGAGTTCATGTTTTAAACTGCACGCATGCTCCACAAATCTAACTTGTAATTTAGCCTGGTGGCGTCACCCGTCATCTCCATAGAGATAAACAAGTTTAATGCCACACTGTGGGACATTTCAGGCAACTCAATAACATTAAGATAATGGAGACAACCAACCCTCTAGAAAACTAGAATGCGACTAACAACCGCATTTCTGTCTTGTTCAAGCACAGTTGTCTGTTATGTTGAGTAAAATATCTATAAGAGAGAGCCCTCTATTTGGTGTTCAGGCTTGGTGATTATAGTGATTATTATAATACTCTGGTGCCACCTTGTGTTTTATGGCAGGACTTACCTCCACAGAGCAAATGCCAGTGACACAGGATAATCCAGGTTTTTGGCCAACACCAGTGACAGAATGATGGCAAAAGCAACAGGCTGGATTTGAATGCCTGCGTAAATGAGGAGAAGTCCCAACAGCTGAAGAGTCCACGATAAGATGTTGATGCTCTTTTCATCCACCAGGGGTCCGTATCGGTAACAGATAGCAAAACTGATGAACCCTACAACAGCTACATAACCTGAACAGAACACAGCAAAGTTAATTAATATTGGAGTTTTAGAAGATATGATCAGAATGTGTGTGTTTTTTTTCATTATGGTGCATAACTTGCATAAGTATAGAGGGGATAACCTAGTCATTGATACAAATTACATTTGATGCCTTTTCAATATATATAATTATGAAAATACCATATTTTCAAAAACAGGAAGGTCACCTTAACATATCTATTATATTATTGACATTGTTCCAAACTTTCCCATTAAAAATAATAAAAAAAACTGCAGTTTGCCAAGACTAATAAGTTCTACATTTTCTTTTTTTGCCTGTTGCCATCTAAATTAAATACAGGAAGCCTTGAGTATCATATGTGTCTAAAATCAGAGACCAAAAAAATGCTGAATTATAATTGTTGATGATCATTTAAAATCTACATATGCAAATAAATTTGTACCTAAAGCAAAATGCCAGTGGGTTTTGAGAATGGTGTTCAAGTTCCTGAACACGAGTTGGATAGCATAAACGGAGAATGACCAACCGCCAGCAACTAGAAGGTAAAAAGGGCCTTTCTGTGGAGAAGTATCAATTTTAAACGTAAAAACAAATTTTGCATAAGGTGTAAATCTCATATGTCGCTTACCTTTGGCATAAAGCGGTACAAAACAAAGAAGAGAATGATGAGAGAAGCAATTATCCCTGTGCTCATGCCAGCGGAGTAGTAGAAAAGTTGACTCCTAAAGAATAAAAAGGTGTTTCATTACAAGACATTATGATAAACAGTTAGGATAAAAAAGAGAAACTTTAGTTTTACAAGCCACAATTACTGACTTGACAGGAAATAATTAATGAAACCCTGAATAGTTAATACACTTTCATTCCCACTGTCTATATTACACTATCCTATTTATATTATTTGATCTGGTTAGTATAATCACATGCAAACATTTTGCCAAGTCCGAAATCGTTCTAAAGTTTTGTCTATAGTTTGAATCTACTTTCTCAAATCAATATCCCCATAAGGCAATTGAGCTTACTTGCTAAGGGAATCTGCAAACAGGAACAACAAGCCTCCAGTGAGGAACACCAAAAACAGATAGATATCAAATTCTGCAAATGAGAGAGATGATTTTAGCATGTATTATACATTATACATTACAATATTATAGTACAAAAAAAAACATTGACAGAGCAACCATTTGCATGCCCTTTACTTCATATAAATATAATATTTTCATTATTTTATGTTTCGCCAAGCACATTGAGTTTGTGAATTCTGTTTACAGACTATGGCAATTGGCAATTTTCCGATTGTAGAATGTGATGCTGTCAAGAGCCCTCATCATTTTGGTCCCACAGGAAATATGTAAGCAGTAAATTCACAAATGTTGAACCTTATCATATCTATTATTGACTAAATGCATGAACTGACTGTATTACAACAAAACAATCTGCATTTTAACAATATTAATTTTAGCTGTCTGCAACTGTATTAAATATTATTGGCCTATAGGATACTGTGATGTCATCTGAAACCCAGCAATTCACTCTTCATAGCTGCAGTTATTTTGCATGGGGCTGCCTATCTTGGCTGTTTTAAAGAGAATGTGATTTGTTGACATATTGGTGCACATGAATACTGAAAAAGCATAAACACAAATTATGCTAACTTTTTTTTTTATCATAGTTTAGCTGAAACTGCTGCCTCCGCGACCCGGCCCCGGATAAAGCGGAAGAAAATGGATGGATGGATAGTTTAGCAGCAAAACGTTTCTCAAATTCTTTATATTAATGAATGGGGTTCCCGCTAGGCTGAAGTGCCGCCACAACAAAAGTGTGGTTTAGAAGCTTTTAGAGGCAAAGGTGGGTGGGGCACAATAAGGTAATAATAAAGCATTTCTGATTCTTAACAAAACTAAACATACTTCGTAAAGCCTTGAGTGTATACTCAGTTCCATCCACAGGATCTATTTTGAGGCATGTCTTTTTGCTGAAAAGAGATTGATGTTGATGGAGGTTTCGTTGTGCTTCTCACGCAGCCAGCTCTGGAACCAACCCCAGGCACTCCAACGCTCCAGCTCCTGTAGCTGGTCCTCACTGTCCACAGTGTGCACTTTGAACCCCCTCGAACTCGACACTTTAACCTGAGAAAATATTTGTATTATCAAACCATTTGCAATATGCCAATGTAAAGTATAGCTAATGTATTTTGTCTATTTTACACCTCTCATAGTAACTCACCTGAATCCTTGTCCATGTGTGTTTCCATGTTGGAACAATAGTATTTTGGTAACAGAAAACTTTAGACCCAGAGGAAACTTGTTCAACACCGTATGGGAGATTTACAACTGAATTTGAGCCTGTGATGTACAGACAAAAAAAATTATTACAACATGTAAATTACACACGACACTGTGTGATAAACAAAGTAAACACAACTAAATATACTGAACATCCAGGCCAATAATCCCCGACCTTCATCAAAACAAGCTGATTTCATTAAACAAGCTGTGATTTCATAAAACGGGAAGATGTGGTTCTATGAGTTTAGTTGGTGTGAGGCAAACAAAATGCAATAATACACACAGGTTATATAACGTTAAAAGCTTCGTCTTTTCCGGTTAATTGCGGATTATAGCTACGTTGCAAATGTATTAAATAGTTTAAAGTCCCGCAGCACAGTTGTAGGCGCTGTAGCCAGTTTTACTGGTTTTAGACAGTCATAAGCTAACCTGTGTTAGCACGTCTGAGAGGCTAAGAAGCGACCAGCACTAAGTTAAAGATTAAAAAGATACTATTTATGGCGGCGCTGTCTCTTACCTGTAGCCTGGTGAGATAATTGGGGCAAACAATATAGTATAAAAGCAAAAGCAAATAGCTTTACAGCCATACAGTGGAAGTCTTTTATAAATTTCATGCAGCCCGCCATGATGACGCCGTGACGCGCGTTCGCCCCGCCTCTTCCGGGGTCTTAGTGACAGTGTATTCAGCCAATCACAGAGCAGAGTCCTCAAACCGAGCGTCAAAAACAAATTAATATAAATACAATATACATTTTAATTTGTGAGCCAATTTCTTTTTTATTTTGCCAATATTATTTAGCTTGGGGCGGCAATCCCCGAACCCGGTGGTGGACACCGGAAGTAAGGGATGCCGTCAGGCTGAAGAAGGAGTCCTATCGGGCCTTGTTGGTTTGTGGGACTCCTGAGGCAGCTGACAGGTACCGGCGGGCCAAGCGTGCTGCGGCTCGTGCTGTCGTGGAGGCAAAACTCGGGTTGGGAGGAGTTCGGGGAGGCCATGGAGGAGGACTATCGGACGGCCTCAAAGAAATTCTGGCAAAACCGTTCGGCGCCTCAGGAGGGGGAAGCAGTGCTTCACCAACACTGTTTACAGTGCGGGTGGAGAGCTGTTGACCTCAACTGGGGATGTTGTCGGACGGTGGAAGGAATACTTTGAGGATCTCCTCAATCCCACTGTCACGTCTTCCGAGGAGGAAGCCGAGGGCTGGGGACCCGGAGGCGGACTCGTCTATCACCCTGGCCGAAGTCACTGAGGTGGTTAGCAAGCTCCTCGGTGGCAAGGCTCCGGGTGTTGATGAGATCCGTCCCGAGTACCTTAAGTCTCTGGATGTTGTGGGGCTGTCTTGGCTGACACGTCTCTACAACATCGCGTGGCGGTCGGGGACAGTACCGCTGGACTGGCAGACCGGGGTGGTGGTCCCTCTGTATAAAAAGGGGGACCGGAGGGTGTGTTTCCAATTACAGGGGAATCACACTCCTCAGCCTTCCCGGTAAGGTCTATTCCAGGGTACTGGAGAGGAGAGTCCGGCCGATAGTCGAACCTCGGATCCAGGAGGAGCAGTGTGGTTTTCGTCCTGGTCGTGGAACACTGGACCAGCTCTATACTCTCCATCGGGTGCTCGAGGGTTCATGGGAGTTTGCCCAACCGGTCCACATGTGTTTTGTGGATCTGGAGAAGGCATTCGACCGTGTCCCCCGTGGTGTCCTTTGGGGGGTGCTCTGGGAGTATGGGTCCGGGGCCCTTTGCTAAGGGCTGTCCGGTCCCTGTATGACCGGAGCAGGAGCTGTGTTCGCATTGCCGGCAGTAAGTCAGACTTGTTCCCGGTGCATGTTGGACTCCGCCAGGGCTGCCCTTTGTCACCGGTTCTGTTCATTATATTTATGGACAGAATTTCTAGGCGCAGCCAGGGGCTGGAGGGGGTCTGGTTCGGGAACCACAGGATCTCATCTCTGCTGCTTTGCAGATGATGTTGTCCTGATGGCTTCTTCGAGCCAGGACCTGCAGCAGGCACTGGGGCGGTTTGCAGCCGAGTGTGAAGCGGCTGGGATGAGAATCAGCTCTTCTAAATCTGAGGCCATGGTTCTCGACCGGAAAAAGGTGGTTTGCCCTCTCCGGTGGGTGGTGAGCCCTTGCCTCAAGTGGAGGAGTTCAAGTATCTTGGGGTCTTGTTCACGAGTGAGGGAAGGATGGAACGTGAGATTGACAGGCGGATCGGTGCAGCGTCTGCAGTGATGCGGTCGCTGTATCGGTCCGTTGTGGTAAAGAAGGAGCTGAGTCGAAAGGCGAAGCTCTCGATTTACCGGTCAATCTACGTTCCTACCCTCACCTATGGTCATGAGCTCTGGGTCATGACCGAAAGGACAAGATCGCGGATACAAGCGGCCGAAATGAGTTTCCTCCGCAGAGTGGCTGGGCGCACCCTTAGAGACAGGGTGAGGAGCTCAGTCACACGGGAGGAGCTCGGAGTAGAGCCGCTGCTCCTTCACGTCGAGAGGAACCAGCTGAGGTGGCTCGGGCATCTGCTTAGGATGCCTCCTGGACGCCTCCCTAGGGAGGTGTTCTGGGCATGTCCCACCGGGAGGAGGCCCCGAGGAAGACCCAGGACACGCTGGAGGGACTATGTCTCTCGGCGGCTGCCTGGGAACGCCTTGGGGTCCCACCGGAGGAGCTGGAGGACGTGTCTGGGGTGAGGGAAGTCTGGGAGTCCCTGCTTAGACTGCTGCCCCCCGCGACCCGGCCCCGGATAAGCGGAAGAAAATGGATGGATGGATGGATGGATATTTAGCTTGGAAAATATGCTTTTGCACAGTACTACCTAAAATAAATTACAGCACCCTCCATTTGACTTTTTTTTTCTTTTTATTTGCATTGCTCACAATGTAGGCCGACATAGTGCAAGGCAGTTGTTATAAATGTAGGTTACAAGGCATTCAGCTGAATAAGATGATTTTCAATTGTGCACAGTAACACAGACAGAAGTGAAATCGCCTAATGTAATCATAAAACAAAATAAGAATAACGGCTACTCAGAATTATTTGCTCAGTAAAATGTGAAATGATGTGAATCATTTTATCCAATTAGTTGATGAGCCCTCCTTTTCTGTGTAGTCTGATGATCACTGACTACACGTTTGTGCAACGTTTGTGTGGGTGTTTCAAAGAAGAAGTTACAGAGTCACTCATCCTCTGATGATCAAGGCAAGTAGCCTAATAAAAAAGTGTGTAGGCCCACAACACTGATAACTGCACAACATATTCTGTATTAATACTTGATAATGAGTCATATGTCATATTATGAATAAATTATAGCTTATAATGCCTCCACTGGCTGAAATTTAGTTTAGACATTCAAAAAAATAATTGCCCATCGAGAAGTTGAAAAATCACACAATGTACCTCTAATATTTTTTTTTTCTCTGGGATAGCCTGAACTTTGGATAAGGCACCAGACCTGATTATTATGACAAAGTCTATTTCTAGGCTTATTATAATGCTCATTGTCAAAAGAAACCCAAATTTCGCCATCTTAGGGGCCCAATTGTTTTCAAAACAAATAAATCAGAGCTAGGCCTTCTTTACAGAAATTAACTAACTGAATGTTAACTAATTAAAGACCGAAACTTCCATTTATGTTTGCTTCATGGATCATTATGGACAAAATCACCAGATTAATTTGTTTACAGGACCTACAAACGCAGCTTTTATCTATTTAAACTCAGTAACTTGTTAAAAAAAAAAACCTCTACTGTAAATACATTTTTAATGCGGTGCTGGAGCTGGGGGACAGCCGTGCCCCAGTTGCCATGGCCACAGCACAGATTGAGGGAGGAGTCGCTGAAGTTTGTGAGACCACGGCGTAGGCACTTCAGTTGCTTCATTCCTCTTTGTGCTTCCCAAAACACTGATCTCACAAACAAGGTAGGTCTTTGTGCTCGTTTTTTAGTGTCTGAACTTGTTAAATCATCTTTCATACATACATAATATTGAGAAACGTCAACATTTGTTCTTGTTTTGTCGGAAATTAACGAACAATGTTACGCTAACGGCTGTTTCTTTTCCCCAATCTGTCGTTAAAGAAAGTCTTAGCTAACTTTACGTTTTTAAAGAGAAGTAAAAGTGATAGTAAACCTATGTATGTGATTGTATATTACCCATTAAGCTTTCAGACGTTAAACATATCTAATAAGACGAGGGCGTTTGGTTTTATTTAGTAATTTAGCCTGTAACAAAGCCCTTATTGTTCGCTTTGATTAGCGGTTCCTCGGCCGTGACAACTGCCACTTTAAAATGCCGCAGACTGTAACGTATAAGGGTCAACATAAGAAAAGTCAAGCAAAAGAAACAACATTTTAGTTGTTTGCATTTATATCTAAGCTAACTCGTGACCAGAAACATAATACTTTAGTAAACAGAGGTGTAGCCTTTTTAAACTTACCATCAAATAAAGTTAAAGTTATATTATCAAAACTTTTCAAATATAATTTCCCTTGAATGGTCCAGTAACACAACACTAGTTTTGAGATTTGATCAAACGGATAATCCAAGCTACAGCCAAACAATGAAGAAGGCAAATCGAAGAATGTCCCAGGACAACCCAACAGTTTGGAAAGGAAAAACTCAACCCATGTGTGGAAAAATATACCTCAAGGAGATCCACTCCCATAGACCGGCTGAAATGTGTCCATGACTGACCGATATTTGAATTGTTATAATGTTAAATATTCAAGGGTTTCAGACAAATGATTCCTTCTTGATTTTAATAGTTTAGTTGCTTTAACAACAGAGGACCTTTGCCATAGCTTGATGTGTAATCTTCCATATAACGATTAAACTGTAATGGACCTTCTGTTTTTTTTCTAGACTACTGATCCAAACCAGTCATGGCTGTAGAGGGTGGATTGAAATTGGTCAAGTACCTGGTTTTTTTCTTCAACTTTATTTTCTGGGTGAGTAAAACCATGCTTTTTGTAATCAAACCAATCACCGTCAAATTCAAGGAAACTTGTCCATGAAAACAAGTTAACAAGTCAGATAAGATTTTGGATGTTGCGCTTATCAACATCTTTGCCTCTGTTTTTGTTGTACAGTTTCAGCTCTTGATTGGAAAGAAAATATTCATTAGTTATTGTAAAAGACAATCATATTTGATTATTTTAAACAATTATGTTATCAAAAAGGAATAAAGGACTTTTTTATCCTTTATTAGTAATATTTTGGGATTCATATTTTAAAAGCCAATGTAGATTAATTGTGTTATAGAAATAGCATTATTAACTTTTTATGACAGAATATATCTTTGTATTACACATGTTTTGTAACAATGTCAAATAGAAAAGGCATAGTATAAGTTTGGTTGCATGTTGTGTATTACTAATAGAATAGAGGGTTTTAACTGGTCATATCCTAAAACCGCAAGCTCCTTCCTGCTGTGAGCTTATCTGAGCACACACAGCTGAGGTGGCAATGATGGTATGTTAGTCTTATGACTAGATTTGAGTAGTGTAACTGCACCATGTGACCCATTGTAAAAGAGTCCATATATTTTGTTTCACTATAAACCCCTAGACTGTGTGATGTCATACTGTTTCAAAGCACTGTTAAAACCTTACTGGAGAGAAGGTCAAAGGTTTTACATTTGGCCTGGTTTATGGTTAATAGTTCTATAATTAATGAGAGAAAATTGGAAAAAAGACACCAGGTTTAACATCTTCGGGTTAAGCTATTATTTTTGCATTAGCAAGAAAAAGAGGTGTGTTGCATTAAGTTGTTAACCTAATTTTTTTCCTGTGCAGCACTTTGGTTAACTGTGGTTGTTGTAAAGCAGTTTCATCGGCTAAATGGTTTCCTGTTTAAAGGCAATATTTGAACTTTCCACATTTCAAATGATACAATATTTTTAGTAGTTTTAAATTGTTAATTGTTATAACAACAGTCATAATTTTCCGTCATACTGAAACCCAGGCATAGAAATTTAAAAATGGTTTATTTATATTATTTTTTAATGCCCAAGCTAGCATTAAGCCCCAAGATGCATTCAGTACACTATGTAACAAACAAATGATCTGATGCAACTTTACTTTTGCGATATTAGGATATGGAATTTGTTTGTTGTGTCATAGACTAACATTAATGTACATTTTTTGACTGTTTAAATATATTTTAGAAAGAATATGAAAACAACACATATCTTAAAATCTAGAGGACTTTTCATCACTCCAAAGATTAAAAAAAAAATGTTTTAAGTTGTTGGCAACTGTCCTAATTTGCCATAATTTTGAAACCCATGGATAGGCTATCGTGTATCGTGTTGTGCTTTGTAAACTTTGCTCTGTTCCTGCTCTGACATACTAGCCTTTTAGCTTTATACTTGAGTGATAACCAAATATTTACACCGAGGGAGTGGTCTGCATTCAAGCAGGGCACACTGGCCACTATACCACTGTGGTTTTGGTAGGGCTATGCTCCTCTTCAGCTGGCTTTATTTTGTACATGTGTCTTGTAACTCAAATATCACATTTTACTATGATAATTGATTATTGAATTAATTAATGAATTAAGCAATATTAGTAAAATAATTTGACAGACTTAACAACTTGCAGTTTGATAATTGAATAATAGTATGTTATTGATCAAGAATGCATTGTGTTGCAACATTACCTCATGATTTGTGACAGATTGTCATCAGATTCCCCACGAGGTAATGGGTCAGAAAAGTCTACGTCATTTGATTCATAAGTCTAATTTTCCCCAAAACATATTTACTATTTATTTATCTAAACCACTATATTAATAAATGTTTAGTATATCAGCAGTTACCTCATCTATGAAAACATGCCCAGATATCTTGGCTGGGTTACATACTTCATTACATCATATGCATTTTATTGACTTAATAATTTCTTAATTGTTTTGGGAGTATAACTGTTACAGTGTTAGTGTGCCCATTATTGTGAGGCAAAGAGCAATTGAAATATTTGGTTTATTAGACACATTGATTAAAAAAAAAAAAAGACAACCATATTTACATTATGTGACCTACTTCATTAAATGTTATGTATTTCTAACTCTGTGTTCTAACTACAATGTGCATTATTTACTTTAAAAAAAGTGTGGATCACTTTTAATTCAGAATTACAGATTATATTGGAACATCTTCAATTCCAATTATATTAAAAAGTAGATTAATCCTTAGATGTCTAGTATTTTAGATCACACATTAAAATTAAAATGTATTTGTCAAGTTGGCCATGTTGAGATTAAGAGCTGTCAATAAAAGACCCTTGTTCTTATTTATCTAATGGTCTTTAAAAAAGACTCAATATTATACCCACTTCCCAGGACCATGACAAATTAATATTGTATTTCTTCATTCAGACAGATACAGGAACTTAACTCTGTTGCCACATCCTTTTTCTCTTTTGTCACTGACAGGTTTTGGGTAAGGAGCACAGTGTTGTAAGATGTTGTGAGAACCCTTCATTCTTACACAACCTTAAGCTGTCCTCTGTCAAGGATGTCAACGACTTTTACACTTTTTTGTAACAAGAAACCTTCCCATCAAGTTCAGTGGTTCACAGTTCTCTGCACCATGTATCAAAATACAAGTGAAATAGATTACCACACATTTCCCGGTCTCCAGTTTGCCATAAACTGGATTCATGATTAGCCTGTTCCTTAAAGCTCACCACTTATTTGTCTAAAAACGTCTGGCTTACATTGTTGTTAGTTTGATTCCATACGGCCATCTTGTTCAGTCTCAAGACCAGCCTGGTCTGGAAAAGCGCAGAGTGAGCTTTAATAGTTGGCAACTCAGAGCTTTTTAAAGTAAACTTTCAGATAAAGTTACCGACAGGTTTATTATAATATTAGATTTACATAATATTTGAAATATGTAATGGAAATGTATGTGATTGTTGTAAAGCACTATACATAAAAATGTGTAGTTTATTTGGAAGTTCTAAAATATTTTACAGACACATTGTACTTTTTACTGTATTGTGCAGTGTTTCTTACCAATGTTAGTCATCAACTTTTAACTGCCTTGAGAGAAGATGGCCTTAATCTTGATTCAATATAATTTCTGCTTGTAAAGCCCAATATCACACAGCAGTCACGTTACAGAGCTTTTTATGAATTTGTCTGTGTGATCCCTCAGTCCAGGTCTGATCCATCGTAAAAGCCAAAGTTAAATCTGTCAATTGGACAAAAAGTTGTAGGAGTGAAGACGTTTTGCTGCTTATCAAAGCTGCTTCTTCAGTTCTGGCCAGATTGATGGTATACACTGGCTTACATCTATCTGAAGGGAAGAGCTAACTACACTGAAACTGGAAACAGCTTTTGTGTACAGTTTCTGCATGTAGAGTAGGTCTGTTGAGCTACTAAGTGTGCATTGTGCCTAAGACGTACTTAACATATTCATACAATGCTTAATGGGTATTTTCATACCTATTGGCTTCCTGGCTAGCTCTACCGTTCTCTTTGTTTCCTTTGTTTGCTCTGGGTCTGAGGATAGAGTTATAGATAGGGGATAGATGATGAAGGCCACCATTATTCCTTCCTAACAAAAAATGCTTCTTTTACTCCTTCTCAAACCATTTCTTTTCTTTGGCTAAGATCTGTGCCTCACTATCTTCAAAAGAGTGGTTAGTGGCTTTTAGATGGAGATGTACGGTGGACTGGAGACCAGATTATAATCATAATGTGATCAGAAACACCTTAATAAGTAACTGTTGTATGTTGTTGACAAAGCAGAATTACCGGTAAATCTGTGTAGATTACTCACAATGGCATTTCAATAATCTGATAACTCTTAACTCCAGACATCAGATGAAGATGAGATTTTTGTCATATTCACAGTTGTCATTGAGAATAATTGTATAATATATCACTCTGTCTAACTCGTTTCTCTGGTCCTCTGTGCAGTTGTGTGGCCTTGCCCTGATCGTGATTGGTGTCCTGGTGCAGGTCTCTCTTCACAACACTCTGATGATTAAAGATGCCTCTGGCTCTGGGGCTCCCATCCTCCTCATCGCTTTGGGTGTCATTGTCTTCCTCATTTCCTTCTTCGGCTGCTGCGGTGCTTGGAAGGAGAACTTCTGCATGATCACCATGGTAACACACAACACAGCACCATACAGTTCTATGGCTCTAATAGTGTTTACATAGCCACCGCTATTCAATGTGACAAAACAAACATTTATGTGGGAATGTAACTATCCTTGATTTTCAAAGTATGATAAGCTGTGATATTTTGAGGGGATGATAGAGCTGATACTTGATGAGTCTATTGCAGTAATTATTATATGTTGTTATTAAATTCTTATATTAATATATTCATTACTATAAAAGAGATACACAGTTATTCTTCCTTGACTGCACACAGAAACAGGACAACCTACATAGACCATGATTCTTTGCACTAACCTTTTACTGCAGCAACACAACATGTGATACAAACATGATTGTAAGACTGCTTTATATTATTATATCATATTGTAGGGCAGACAATGTGGCAGTGATCTTAGCCCTGTGCCAATCTGTTATCTGATGATACTGTTATATTGAGAGTTATATTTAGGTGATTCTTAGTTTAATGCAGGTCTATGCTCAAACGCAGATACTTTTCCCCATCCACTTCTCCTATTGGTCAACCCCTCTAAGGCTCTGAGTAAGTGACAGTGGTGGATTTAACCAGTCACAATGAAGTGTGAGCTCTCATGGTAACTAAAGCTGTATGTTTCTACTGTTAATTCAATATAAATGCTAACTGCATGAATTGTGATCAAATCAAAATCATGTTTTGGCATATCGGCCATACTTATCAAAACTTAAAAAATAAAATTTTAAACAAGTTGTCCAAGCTGTTCTTTTAAGCTTATTGGTCATTTTCATTTTCCAGAAGGACATGTAGAATTATCACCAGCTATTTACATTATTCATATTGCTTTTTTATGTTATGATGATCCCTGTCCTATATATTAATGAAAAACATCGTGTTCATTATCTTTTATCAATTCTGTAGCTGAAATCTCTTTGCTTACACAACTCATAATTCACTTGAACTTGATACAAGAAACCACATTTTAGCAAAGCTCCCAAGATGAAGTTTTTTTGTGTGTTTTTTGCAGTTTGCTGTCCTCATGAGTCTGATCATCATTGCAGAGATTGCAGTCATCATTCTTGGATACATTTACAGAGGCAAAGTACGTGTGGCACAACCTTTTTTAGATCTGGAGTCTTAATTGACATTGTGCAGTTATAAACTAAAGTGCAGTGATTGATGCAGGAAGATTACACTACACTGTTTTTATTTTTGTTTTTTTATGGATGATGATTATCTCCAAAACAACATGCGATGAAATTTTTATATTATACTGTTGTCTATTACTGAGTCTTATTTAAAGTTGCACTATGTAACTTTTTTAGAGGGTGATCCACCAGCTGTTTGTCTCTATATAGAACCTCTGCCTTTCCTGGAATACTCCACAGTATAGTATTAATTTATGTTGTATATATTCATTACTGGTGTTTTATTTCTGAAAAGTAGTATGTCACTTACTTTTCTCCCTGGACATTAACATCATCATGGAGACATGCAGGTGGTGGGCCCTGCACCTAGCCTATATCGACTTATTGTTTAATTAATAAAAGATGGGACAATAATGTTTGGGGTGTCAATATTTATTGTGGGTACTTTTTTTCTGTACTATGATTAGGTTTGAGCTACATAGGGTTTAATAAATAACTTGTATAGAGACAAACTACTAAAATGTGGCAATCTGCCAAGTATTAATAACAGCTCATGTTCTATTGATATTGTACATTTAGAATAGTTTTTGTGGGATAATACTTCTTTGTGGTTATTGTGGCATAAATTAGTTTCAATATTATTATTATCTATATTTTCTTTATCAATATATTACACTTAGAAATGTGTTATCGTGACAGGCCTAGCTGCACGAGAAAAGTGACATAGTGCACCTTTAGGCATCATTCTACAAACTGAAGCCAACTAATGCTGTTTATGTATAATGTGTTTATTCTGACTGTTGTGTCCCTGTGTGTAGGTGACTGATGTGGTCAAGGACAGCCTTGCCGACATGATCTCAAACTACAACTCGAGCAGTCCCGAGTTCAGAGACACGGTGGACAAACTTCAACATGATGTGAGTTTACTGAGACTCCACCTTTAATCAACTCCCTGCATCCTGTTTGACCGTACAAGAGATTTAGGCTGCAGACTCATTGGCATCAAAAGTGGGATTAAACTGGAAATAAACCGGAACTGAATCAGAATTAGAACAGGACCATAACAAAGTCTACATCAGGACAAAACTGGGCTACACCCTTTACGTTTAGGATTTGCATGTTTGTTATTGCTTCAGGTCTGGTTGTAAGTGTAAAAGTAGTGTGTGAGCACTTTCTATTTTACTAATCTAAAGTTTAGTCAGGAATAATAAGGACATGCCTCGCTGTTGGCAATGTTTTTGCACCTCTGGAGTGCATCCAAAATTGGCCTTAAAAATCTAACATTTGAATGACTTCAACTGGAGTCTAGTCGCATCTGTCCATGGTGCACACTTTCCAATTCAAATGTGACTCGAGTCGTAACTGCTTCATTACAGGCGACGGGTAGTGTATGTTTAAACAGCAACGCTAGTCAAAAGTTTGGACACATTTTCTCATTTAGTGTTTTAATAATAACTGCTAACTAGTTTTCAACAAAGCAAAGGGTGACTACTTTGAATATATATACTACATAAAGAATCAGAAGAAGTTTCATTGCCATTGTCCGTGAGCAGAACTAGCAACTTACTTCGGTGATAAAGTGCGACATAGAACACACAAAATAAATCACACTGAATAAATACAAATAAGGGCATGTAGGAGGTAGAAAAAATATATACAATAGCAGCATCAAAACAACAACAGTGCAACATGGGTGACCAGTGTTATAAAGTGTCCAGTTTAGTGCAGGTTTATGAAGTGTTCATGCGAGAAACAGCAGAGGGGAAGAAACTGTGATGAGAGGTTCTGGTCCTGATGGACCGTAGCCTCCTGCAGAGGGAAGTGGCTGAAATAGTCCATGTCCAGGGTGAGAAGTGTCAGCTGCTATACGACCTGCTCGCCCCCGAGTCCTGGAGACGTACAGGTCCTGGAGAGATGGAAGGCTGCAGCAAATCACCTTCTCAACAGAGCGCACAATGCGCTGCAGTCTCTGTCTGTCCCTGGCAGTGGCCCCAGCGAACCACACAGTGATGGAGGAAGTGAGGATGGACTCAATGATGGCCATGTAGAACTGCACCATCATCTGGACCGGCAGCTTGGCTTTCCTCAGCTGCCACAGGAAGTACATCCTCTGCCGGGCTTTCTTGATGAGGGAGCTTATGGTCGGCTCCCACTTGAGGTCCTGGGTGATGCAGGTGCCCAGGAAGCGGAAAGAATCCACAGTGGTGATGGGGGAGTCGGTCAAGGCGAGGGGGGGCAGGGGGGCTGTGACTTTCCTGAAGTCCACAATCATCTCCACTGTCTTCTGGCTGTTGAGCTCCAGGTTGTTGCAGCTGCACCAGGACACCAGCCGATCCACCTCCCTCCTGTAGACAGACTCATCCCCGTCCGAGATGAGCCCGATGAGGGTGGTGTCATCCGCAAACTTGACCAGTTTGACGGAGTCGTGGCTGGAGGTGCAGGAGTTGGTGTACAGGGAGAAGAGCAGGGGGAAAACTACACAGCCCTGTGGAGATCCTGTGCTGATTGTCCGAGTGTCCGAGACATTCTTCCCCAGCCGCACGCGCTGCCTCCGGTCTGTCAGGAAGTCAGTGATCCACCTACAGGTGGAGTCAGGCACATTGAGCTGAGCGAGCTTGTCCTGGAGCAGAGCTGGGAGGATGGTGTTGAACGCAGAGCTGAAGTCCACAAACAGGATCCTGGCGTAGGTTCCCGGGGAGTCCAGATGCTGGAGGATGAAGTGAAGGGCCAGGTTAATGGCGTCGTCCACAGACTGATTGGCTCTGTAGGCGAACTGCAAAGGGTCCAGGAGGGGGGAGGTGAGGAACTTGAGGTGGTGCAGGACCAGGCGCTCAAATGACTTCATGACTACAGACGTCAGCCCCACAGGTCTATAGTCATTAAGTCCAGTGATCCTGGGCTTCTTGGGGACGGAGATGATGGTGGACATCTTGAAGCAGGTTGGGACGTGACATGACTCCAGGGAGGTGTTAAAGATGTCCGTGAAGACAGAAGCCAGTTCCTCAGCACAGTGTCTAAGGGTGGAAGGAGAGACACCGTCCGGGCCCGGGGCTTTGCGGGGATTTTGCTTCCTGAAAAGCTTTGTCACGTCCCGCTCCGAAACTGTGAGGGCAGTGGGGGAGGAGGAGGGGTCCGAGGTGGGTTCGGCTGTGATGTCCATGGTGGTGAGGGAGGAGGGGTGTGGGACATCAAACCTCGCATAAAAGCCGTTTAGCTGTTCTGCAAGTTGTTTATTGTCCGCAGCGGGAGGGGCTTTGGGCTTGTAGTTCGTAATTTGCCTAAGCCCCCTCCAGACAGAAGCAGAGTTGTTGGTGGAGAAATGCTGCCTCAGACGTGTATTGTAATTCGCTTTAGCCTTTTCCACCTCTTTGCTAAACGCATACTTACAACGCCTGTAGCCCTCACGATCTTCTGCCCTGTACGCCCTCTCCTTTTCCCTCCTTAGATGTCTCAGTCTGGGAGTGAACCAGGGTTTGTCGTTGTTAAAAGTCACCCTGGTACGTGATGGAATAATACTGTCCTCACAGAACTGTATGTATGTCGTCACAGTGTCTGTGTACTCATCCAAACTGTCTGTGGCAGCCTTGAACACGTCCCAGTCTGTAAAGTCCAAACACGAGCGAAGCTCCTCCACAGCCTCACTGGTCCACTTCTTAGAAGTCCTCACAGCAGGTTTGGAGAACTTCAGCCGTTGTTTGTACGCAGGGATGAGGTGTACCATGTCGTGGTCAGAGAATCCCAGAGCAGCGCGGGGTACGGCTCTGTAGGCTTCACTGACTGTAGAGTAACAATGATCCAGCGTCTTCTGCTCGCATCGGGCATTTAATAAACTGTTTATACTTAGGCAGTTCCTGGCTCAGATTAGCTTTATTAAAATCCCCCAGGATGATGAGTAAAGAGTCCGGGAAGGTTCGCTCCATGTTCAAAATCTGATCCGCAAGCACGTGCTGGGCCTCGTGCGTGTCCGCGCACGGTGGGATGTAAACAGCGGCCAGAATGAATGAAGCGAACTCACGTGGAGAATAGAAAGGTTTACAGTTAATGAAGAGATATTCCACGACGGGAGAGCAGTGTTGGGAGATCATAGTCACATCCGTGTACCAGGCGTTGTTGATGTAGAAACCGACACCTCCACCTTTCGTCTTTCCCCCGGAGAGTCCCCGTTGTCTGTCCGCGCGGAGGAGCTGGAATCCCTCCAGGTGAAGCGCACAGTCCGGGATACGCTCGTTGAGCCACGTCTCCGTGAAGCACAAGACGCAAGGAAGAAAAGTCCCTGTTTCTCCTCATCAGCAGCGCCAGTTCGTCTGTCTTTTTGCTGAGTGAGCGTACGTTGGAGAGGAAAATCCCAGGTAAGGGCGTGCGGGCGCCGCGTCTCCGGAGGCGTACCAAGGCCCCTGCACGCTTTCCCCTTCTTCTGCGTCTCACTCTTTTGGCTAAAAAATGAATTAAATCTACTGCCGGCACAAAAAAAAAAACTGGCAGTAGGTCAGCAGGAGTTGCTGTCCTGATGTTTAAGAGCTCTTCACGGGTGTAAGAGCACGCACACACAGGATTTACACACAAAATTAAGACTAAAACTGCGCACCAAATCACCAGGGCGACCGTACGTGGCGCCATCTTGGATCTGTCATACATATATACAACTATAAAAACAAGATATATGAAAAAAAGGAGATTATATATATATATATATATATATATATATATATATATATATATATATATATATATATATATATATATATATATATATATATATATATAAAAACTAAATACATGACTTCATATATTTTATGTCTTTTGTATGTATATAAAATGTGGAAAGTAGTAAAAAATTAAGAAGAAAAAAAAAAACATTGAGAGGGTGTGTCCAAACTTTTGACAGGTAGTGTATATTTCAATTGCCTAATTTTAAATTTGTGACCCGTTCTTTGTGTTTTTCTAGTTGAAGTGCTGCGGCGTGAACAGCTCGGCCGACTGGAGAGGATTCAGTCCTGAAGGAAACACTGTGCCAGACTCATGCTGTATCACTGTGACCCAGGGCTGCGGAGAGGGGACCATGAGTGACTCCTCCAAAGTCTACCAAAAGGTACAGAGCTGCTGGGATTAGGACTGAATGATTTAAGCACAAAAGACAAATAATACTGAGAAAATACTGAGATAAAATTGCCGTTGATTTTTATTTTTATTTTTTTTGTATCATTTAGTCCACAGTTCACATTTTGAACAGCCCAGGAACTTTAAGTGCAAAAACTGGATTCGCATGGATTTCAGAACATATTTGTTGAGGGCAAAACATGTGGCTTAGGTTTTACTTTATACAGATAACACCACATGAATACAGCACTCTGCAAATCATTCATATATATTTTTTTTAAATAATTGTAGCTTTTGAGATTTGGTATTTAAGACATTGAAATTGTGATTTCAGTTCAGGCCTGTTCCTTGATTACAAAATTAACATTTGAATAATCGTGATATCAATTATGATTTCAATAACTTACCATTCAATAACTTATTATTTTTACTATATCAAGCTGCCCTAATTTCATTCTGATCCAATTTAATACATTAATCTTTTAGCTCTGTTTCAATACTAAATTGGGAAAAAAAAGTTGGAATGTGTTAATGTGTAAATAATAGGGTAAAATATAAAGCATTAGCATTAAGCAAGTACTAGTTGCCTGTACATATTTCATAGTCTGAGTTGTGGTTATGCAGGGCCTGTGGCAGCTGGCAGCAGTTGGTGAACATGCCATTCCTGGTTCAGAGCAGGTCATGTGTCAGAGCTGTCACAGACCTCTGCCACTCTAGAGTGGCTAATCCCAGTGTTTATTACATTGAGGAACATTTGATTAATTTGAATGTGTTTTGTACAGGGCTGCCAGGAAGCTGTGGAGGCCATACTCCAGGCCAATGTCAAATGGATCATAGTCGCAGCTCTCGTCATTGCCGCCTTACAAGTAAGTTAAAGATACATATTGATTTTAAGCATTAAAGGTGCACTATGTAACTGTTTTGATGGGGGGTGGGGTCTACCACTTGCTTGTCTCCCTGGAGATCTGAATAAATTATCTTTTCCTGGAGTGTTTCACAGTGTTGCATTAATCTTATTTGTCTTACTTTTATTCAATTACAGGTGTTTCTATTGCTAAAAACACCTTGAAAAAACATAATTTCAAATTCTGAAAAAGCTTCTCCACAGATTTGATTTGTAACTTGGCTTAATGGTGTGGTACATTTTAGGAAAAGGTAATTTAATATCCTAGGAGAAAAACAGATGGCAAACCACACCAGAAAATGTACAAATTTCTCCTTTTAATCTAAACTTTATTTTGACACTGATGATGATATTATAAAATTAATAATGTATTTTCCATTTTTCTAGATTTTGGGTGTGGTGTTTGCCTGCCTGTTGATGAGAGGCATCCGGAGTGGCTATGAAGTTATGTGATTTTAGTACTGCACTGTTCCTAGGAACTCAAGTTTAAAATTTTAGTTTGGTAAAAGATCTGTTCAATGTTGACATCTCACCTTCACTTTGCACAAAAACATTTTCTTTTGCATTAACAAAATTATTACAAATACAGCTTCTAATTGGTCCTTTGAGAAGTTTCAAGTTCAGAGTTATGTATATTTGTGTAGGAGGAAAGATTCTTCTATGTTAGACACTTTATAAAGTTATCGGGTTGTGGTAGTTGCTTTGCTATTTTATTAAAAATTTTAAGAAAGAAACTGTGGCATTATTTCATGACAAAAAGCGCACATGACACCAAAAAATTTTCAATTTTATAATTTGGCACCGCAACAAAAATACATTCATAACAATTATTTCACAGAATATATACACAAATGAATATGAACTGTATTGTACAAAACATGAACCAACAACTTACATGCACTTCCCCTTTGTTCAAATTGATCCAGAAAATTTAATTCAATATTGTGCAAGTGTGATCCAAGCAGGTAAATCGCACACAATTTCAAGTAAACATCAAATAAAGTGCCTCTCTTTCTTTTTAGACAGCTCCAACTGCAGTGTTGCACTTAAATCAATAGGGATGGTCAGTATACAACTAAAGGAGAAGCCGCTTAAGAACATGAATGTCATTGCAAATTGTGTAATTCTTTAACGCAACATACTTAATCTAATCTAATCTCTGGTTTCTTACTTCAAAACCACTAAAATTCTTCTTTCACATGCTGTTCACAATGCAGACAAATGCAAGTAGAGTGGGCCATATTGACAATAAATAAATGTATCAATAGGTTTTTAATTTTCCCAATAACAATAATCAGTTGGGTTTTTTGTATTGATTTTAGAAACGTTTCTTTAAATTTCTTGGTTAAAGTTAAAGTATTGCACTAAAGGTGAATACAAATCTAAAAAAAATAATCACAAGTGTAGAAGTATCACTTTTTTGTTTGTATCCAACCTTTTCTTCCTGCTTTTTGATAGTTTCTCATTATAGGCAATATTAATAAATGAAACAAATCTTCAATAATTGCATCTTGAACACAATAAATCATCCACCTTTAGATACGAGGCAATAGGTTTATATTTAAACTACGTAAATGCATTTGAGGTAATGGTATGTAACAATTCAGTGCATGTAGTAAACAAAGGATTTATCTATATGCTGTGAATATATTTTATATGACTGGAATGTCTCTTATTTGGGATCTGCAAGTAATTTTCAAGACAACAAACTACATTTTTTTTTACCTCTATGTAAAATAATAATATAAGCATAATGTGAAGCTATCGTGGCACACATGGTAAAAGCACTGAACAGCAAAAAGCAAATGGTTCAACGTTTTGGAATCTAACCAAAATACATTGGGATATTATGACTAAAATGTTGTGGTTCACAAAGTAGTAAATCATGCAGGATAGTGTGACAAATCTATTTATCAGTAGATACCCAGCAGTTGATGTGTTTGTTCCACTGTTCCACTGTTCCACTTTTATTATATTGTTTTAGCTAAAGCATCTCTATGGATCTTTTGACTTCTAAACAATATTATGATTTTTCTGGTATTTAGTAATAAACTATTAGCCTTGCCAGCAAGATGAATTCTCAGTTTTTGGGAGTTCACAAACTCTTGAGAGTCTGTCTTGAACAGCTCCAGCTGAATCGCTTGCATGTGATTGGTACCAGCGAGAGTCATCCCAGATGTGTAGAACTCTATTGAGAGGACTACGCATATCAATCTGGTGAGAGCCAGGTTAATAAACTATCACATACACAGTGCATTATTTCATATTCTGTTCATTATGAACCACATTATAATGTGAAGATTTTCTGGCAAAAAAGATGTTAACCAGTTGGTGTTGGGGTTCATTCAGTAATCTAACAGCATAGTACAGTTTATTTTTATTGTTTTGGCTATGGCTATTGTGCTTGCTGGTGGATTTTACCAGCAATATGATTTGATTTATGACCTTTGATCACAATCTCAATGTTATATCGTGAAATACCACTTACTATTCAACTGTTATAATGTAGAAATTCTCCTGATATTTAATATTTTTGGATTCTACTTTACATACACCTTATGTATAGCGACACAAACAGTTAAAGAAGACATATTAGACACATACACCATGCCTTATTTCAGATTTTGTAAACTGCAATACTGATCTAAAATTGCTTCTATAATAGAAAAAGGTGCAATTGACTTATGTGCATTGATTTAATATAGAACGCACAAAAGTGTTTCTATTTTTGAAAGACTATTATGGTAGGTAGCATTTTTTTATGTCCGAATTTGTTAAAGAATCGCAAGTAAGTACGGCATCGTGGTCAGGGGATAAGACAATGCTGGACAATACAGGATTACTTAAACATGCGATAATTAATCAAAATACCACTCCGAGTAAGCTAATGATCATGGAAAACTATTATAACAAGGTTAAAAGTTCAAGTTTTGTGCATAATATGTCTCCTTTAAGGTTTAGGGCCTTTACATTTTCAAGCTTGCCTTATGCTGACTGGTTTCCTTCCTGTCAGTGCTGTCTGGCCCCATGTGAATAGTTGGTCGATAGAAAAACAATGTTGTGCAAAAGCAATGACACTTCTGACTCTGCAAAAAAAAGAAACAATATTTTTTGTCCATTTTATTGTACAAAACAGAATAGAAATGTACCTTTTAGAGCAGAGGAAACCTGAAGCCACTGGGACAACCACTCGCGGCACTGGTTAGCACTGAGGCTGTCAGAATTGAGGCCTCTTAAATAACAAGCCTGGAAAACACACAAATGTAAAAGTTTACAGTATCAGAAAAAGTGTTACCTTGCAATATGAAGATTCAATTTTGTGCTTACATTTCATACATATTTTGTAAAAAAGCAGATGGAACTACGTAGACCATGATCCTTTGCTCCTTTTCAGCACTTTGTGTACTCAGTTTTAACCCTTACAAATACAGGGCTTTGGAGTATTTCAGGTATTTTAGTAATTATAAGGGCATGAGGCAAATTAGTGAGTGAGCTTATCCACTATCTAATATTACTATATACTACTGGCCTTTATATTTCATTGGGCAAAGGACTAATGTTTCCTGATTGATATTATGGCATATAATATCCAAGTTTATCATTGACAACTAGAAATAGTCTATTAAAAATTAAAATTGATTAATTACACAGCCCAAACATACAGACACTATCAAACAGTGATATGATTGTGGCTATAGCTATATCATTAGTTGACTGACTCTTCTTGTAAATTGTTTAACTGGTTTAAAAAGCATGTCTTCAGTGTATTTACCTGTCTGAGCTCAGTGTCACTGAGCTGATGAGGGCCCAAGCGGCTGAGGGCGCGGTCTAAGTACAGCAGCTCCAGAGCGTGACTGTTCAGCCTCCGACCGACCATGAACACAGGCAGGTGAGGCGTGAGGAAGAGCAGACGACTCAACTGTCTCTGCAAATACATTTAAGAATTACCATAGGGCTGAACAATTAGAAAAACAAGAAATATGCAACTTATAGACTAATCTTAAGACCAACCTATGTGGGTAATGAACTACAACATAATTTAACTAATTTTTTAATTACAATTTCATCTTTTAAATGACATTTTCCAAAGTCAGTAGACTCTGGGCTGGAAATTTGGCAGCACATTCATATACTTTTACCATCATAAGCAACATCTGGTTCAGTAAAAAAACACATTTAAAAAGGAATTTAAAAAGTTTTTTTGGGAAGATGTGGCACAGAACAGACAGAACTGTTTGGTGAATAGGCCTGGTCTATGCAAATGCTCATTTTAAAATTCAGAGCAACTGATAAGCACTTCTCTTTTGGAGTTGATAAATAATTACAATAAATATTACACTAAACTAAAATCATCATATTCAATTCACATTTCTAGGCAAAAATTTTCCTTTTGGCTAAAAAGTGCAAACATCAGCTTGACAGGGAAGCCTGACTGACCTTTTGTTCAGTGTGCATCCTCTTTATGCCCAGGGGAGGTCCAGAAAACAGACTTCGAACACTGAGTACTTCAGACACTTTAGGAGTGGATCCACTTTGCACCTGTAATTAAACCACAAACAATATAAAAGGGAAGTTTTTTTGAAATTATATACAGTTTTAGAATTCATCATTTTGTTAATCTTTCACTTACTTTGGCACACAGGTCTTTAAGGCGCTTTTGTAAGGGTTCATCTTTTACTTTGTGGTTTGAGTGCTCCAGTCCTCTCAGTACAGTGGGGTAGTACTGCGCTCTCAGTGAATGATAAATGCCCCGAAACGTGATTTGCTGATGTGGCATCCAGAAGTGAGGGATCAACACCTGGCGCGGGAAAAAGTACCTGGCAAAAAATAAAAGGAATTTGAAAAAAATTGCATTATTGCAATTAAATCACAACCATTACATCAGTGGCTGCAGTTAAGGAGCCGGTATGCAGGTGTGTATATTGTTTTATATTTATACAGTATATTATATAGTGCTCCGATGACCATCACCATTCTGTCAGTCTGTATCTGGAAGTCCCACAGGATCTTGGCTCTTCATTCTCCACTACCTTTGGAGGTGTTTCCCACCTTGACCTGGGGGTCTCCAGTCCGTACTCTGCACAGACATTTCTGTACACTATGCTCACCACTTGGTTATCCCGCTCCAGCTGTATGCTTTCCCTTCCAACATCTTACATCCTGCAGTTACGTGCTGGATTGTCTTAGGGGCCTGTTCACACAGCCTACACCTTGGGTCTTGTCTGGTGTGGCAGATCTGGGCCTCTATCGCTCTTGTGCTCAAGGCCTGCACCTGTGCAGCCAGGATGAGTGCCTCTGTGCCATCCTTCAGTCCAGCTTTCTCAAGCCATTGGGAGGATTTCTTCATATCAGCCTCTTCAGTTATGTTATGCTTATCTCTCCATAGATTTGATTTATAGATTTATGGAGAGATATGAACCCTTTCGAAATGCATGTGGTTCATGTATTAGTAAGGCTGTTGAAGTCAGAGCAAGGTGGGACTGGGAGACATATAAAAAATTTAATAATATCGCAATTTTCACAATTTCTTTTTTTTTTTCCACAATCAAGTACATTGTCTGTATTTGTAAAAAAAATGTCTGCAAAAAGAGCTAATTAAAAAAAACTAAAAGTTTCTAATTACATTTATTTAGGTAGGAGATGTAACTTACATCAAGACAAAGACTAGATAATTTGCAAATGGAGGGATGGAGATCAACACCAGTGGGATAGCTTTAATCAGATCTCTGCGAAACTGTGCGGAAGGAAAAAAAAAACCCTTTCAGAGCACAATTATTTATGGTGAATAAATCGCTATAACATGAAAAATTGTGCATCACCTGTCTGAGTTTTTCCATTTCTCTGTATGGCAGGTCTTTGTACTGGAGCCGCTCACTGTGGAGCTTTGATTTAATCCTCCTCACCTCATTTGCATCTCGAAAGAGTAACTTGAACCCTGAAAACAAATGTTTAAGTTTCAAACCTACCATACCATCAATGATGCAAATGATCAATGATGAATGATGTTCTCTAAACAAATTGGAGTTAAGATCCACAATCAAATATGCAGCATTTAAGTTTTATGCAGCTAAAATCCGGAACAGTCTGCATGAAGATGTGAGACAGGCCTCTACTCTGACAATGTTTAAATCTAGACTCAAAACTGTTGTATTTAGCTGTGCATACGACTGAAAGGTTTTTATTCTGTGTTTTTCAGTTTTCAAGTTAATTTTATGATGATTATTTATGTTTTGATTTGTTTTTATTATGATTTTAATGTATTTGTTATTCTGTAAAGCACTTTGTGCTACATAAATAAACTTGCTTTGCCGTGTTTTCATACAGAGTTCAAAAGTATACTGTCAGGATTTATGGGTGATATCTCAGTTTTTGGGCCTATCCACATAAAACAAAAACTGCCACAGTTTTAATGTTTTCTTGGTCAAATGAGGTGAATTGAGTCTTCACTACAGCAGTCTTTTCAGTAGATTTTGTTTGTACTATTATCGCACTAGTTAATTAGAGAATTATAATTGTTACCATAGCCACTCCTGTGACTTTTATCTTCTGATATTTCTTAAATCTTTATTATACACTGAGGCTGACCCCTGCTCTCCATTAAAGATCTGATCATGATATAATCTGATCTGACATACACTGACAACCATTATGATAAAATGATACTGTGAGCACTATATAGAACTATCTGGGGCATTACCTTCAACAAATGTGTGGTGGAGCTGATAAAAACGGGGGAACCGCCTTTTCAGAAATCCTTCGTATTTGGCATTGGCAGAATGGAGCTTTGAAGAAACATATCGACCAATACCTTGTCTTGCTTTCGATGTGGAGTAGTATTGTTTACCAAGAGGCAACCTAAAAATATACAAGAGGCGACAGCAGATGACCTTTAAACTGTATGTTTAGTATTTATTTTTAGATTCTTTATGGACATACACTGAAATATGCAATATGTTTTAGCTGAAAATGTGTAATAAAAATTATAATAAATAATATAATATAGACTGCAGGTGTGTTTTGGTTGGGTTATGGTATGTAGTTAGCTCAATGATATCAGTGAAAACAATGTAACAAATGAATAAAACATCACATTAATTGTACAGATTTTAACATTACCTGGTCTGACAGGAGACATACGGTGAGTAAAGGCAATTTGTTGTCCTGTTTATCCTGAAACCACAGATTCTGGCCAAAGACAGGTGAGCGCAGAGGCTAGAGCAGGACACCGCCATGTTGAACTGAGCACTTCCGCGTTACCATAATGTCAGGAATACAGGGCAAACCGATATGAATGTTACCGTAATACCCATGGTGAAAAAAACTTTGACGATTTTAATAGATCCATGTGGATTTATAACAAAAAATAAATAAATGCGCAACATCAAATCAATAGCTTTTATAAAAAAAATGCAAATCAATAACTTTTATTAAAAAATACAAATCAATAACTTTTATCCAAAAAAAAAAAATTGTGATATGTTATGAAATAAATATTAATAATAACTTTTAGAACTGAAAAATATTTACACAACTTGAAACTGTACACTGCAGACTTCAGACACAACACGGACAGCTGCGTCCCTGCAGAAGTTCTATTGATGACTCCGCCATCATTGGCCTCATCAAGGATGACGACGATGTGGAGTACAGAGGACTAACGCAGGACTTTTGTGGACTGGTGTCAGCAGAACCACACTCATCATCAACGCAGGGATGGTGGGTGGACTTCCGCAGACGCCACTCTACTGCCCCCTCAGTGAACACCAGGGAAGGGACACATTGAGAGAGTGGACTCATACAAGTACCTGGGTGTTCATTTGAAAACAAACTGGTCTGGACTCACAACACAGACGCACTGTACAGGAAGGGCCAGAGCAGGCTCTATCTCCTGAGGAGACTTCTTTTGGAGTGAGAGGGCCACTCCTGAAGACCTTCTATGACTCTGTGGTGGCATCAGCCATCCTGTACGGTGTGGTCTGCTGGAACAGCAGCATGACAGAGAGGGAGAGGAAGAAGCTGGACAAGATCATCAAGAAGTCCAGCTCTGTCCTGGGCTGTCCTCTGGACTCAGTGCAGGAGGTGGGGGACAGGAGGGTCCTGGCTAAGGTCATCTCTATGCTGGACCATGAGTCTCACCCCCTGCAGGACGCTCTGTCTGCCCTGGAGAGCAGCTTTAGTGACAGACTGATTCACCCTCGCTGTGTGAAGGAGAGGTTCCGCAGGTCTTTCCTTCTGGCTGCTGTCAGACTATACAATGAACACTGTTAACACTGAAACATGTGTCATTCAAACCATATTTAATCAAACCCATGTGCAATACTCAAGTCACTTTATCACTTTCACTTTGTATATCTATATGTATATATATGTGTATATTAGAGTTTTATTTTGAATCTATTTCCTAAATTATTTCTTACTATTTATCTATTACCCTGTTTCTTCTGTTCTCTATGTGTGCCTGTTCTCTATGTGTGCCTGTTCTCTATGTGTGCGGTGCAATGCTGGAATTTCCCCACTGTGGGACTAATAAAGGCTTATCTTAAAACAGTTGTGGTTTGAATCGTCCATGGAAACAGCTCACGTGAAGACGAGTCTCGTGAGATTTAAAAAACGCGTGGCGTGGTTTAAAGCAAACAAAACCTCAAAAACTTCGGGCAATCAGCGTTTCTCCCAAAGGGTTTGTATAAAATTCGTATTAATTAGCTAGTACAGTCAGCTTCTTTCTGGTGTTTATGTTTTACCGAAAAAAAATATTTTAAAGACAAATTGATGGTTGTTTATGCTAAAAATGCAGCTTTCCTTGGCTACGTTCGTTAAAATTTGCACGGTGTAAAAAGTTAGACGAAGAAAATGCATGCATCTTAATGTGGTTAAGCTCTTTATAGTTAAATAAATGCAACGTTGTGCCGCAGACTATTTGAGCTACTTTCTGCATTACACTTGACCTCAGTATTTTTTACCAACCCATGATTTGCATTTAAACTGTCTTTTATTGTTATTTTACCTTTCTAGGGCAGGGGACTGAATCAGATACAATGAATACAATTACATTTGGGACCACCACTGAACCACTTCGCATTGCAACAGCTGGGAGAGACGAACCAGCAGAGGAATTTGGTAAATAATAATATAACATAAATTTACGTGAGCTATATTTAAATGTGAATTTTTTTATTTATTGTTGTTTTTCAGATGATAAGGGCAACATTGACCCAGATAGACTTCTGCAATGCCCCTTTGATAAAAGTCACCAAATCAGAGCCTGTCGTTTCCCTTACCACCTCATCAAGTGCCGTAAGGTCTGTACAGTTTCTTGGATGAATAATGTTGTGAAAATATCAAAACTGCAGTTCTTGTGACAGACATTGCAATCAATTTCTAGTTACAGTTGCATGTACAGTGTGAATAAGCTTTAATATTTTGAATCCTAATTTTAAAAAAGCATGTTTGCATAGGTCCTAATGATTTTTCTACAGAAGACAATCACTGCTCCTTATAATGACTGGATAACTGCAATAATTCCAGTTTTGATTGAGAAGTACTACAGGTTTATCATAGTCATTATAGACGGGGTATAAAATGCCATTTCATGTGACTTTTTTTTTTTTTTTTTTTTTTTTTTTTTTTTTTTTTTTTTATTTTATTTTTTTTTTTTAAATTATTTTCCCCCCTCTAGAATCACCCCAAACTGGCTAGTGAGCTGAAAACCTGTCCTTATAACGCCCGCCATCTGGTCCCGAAGCATGAGCTGAACCACCACACGGAGACCTGTAAAGACCGGATAACTGTGGACATTGTCGATGGTGAGATGAGTTAAGCTCTTATTTATAATGAGTTTAGATTTTATTTATGGTAAATCAAGGAATGCATAATGTGAGTGGTAGAAAAGCAACAGCCTCATCTTAAATTGTGACTTGCATTAAATGAGGCCGTATTTTAATCTGTGATCAAATTCTGTTAAGAATAACATGAGAATAGAAGAATAAATGTGCACAAAGATCAGACTCAATAAGGGAAAAATGCTACAGCCACAGTAACTGGGTATAAAAATGACTGAATCACTGACTATAATTTCAGAATATGCTAAACAGCAATGATTCTTGATGGCTGCATGTATCCAGAGTTTGGGTTTAACTTTCTATCTCTATGGAGCAGTTTCCTTGGGAATGGTGATTCTTTGGCGTGTTTCAAAATTAAGAGCATCTTCTGCATAGAAACAAGCAGGTGACACCAGATCAGTTACAAGATGGTCAAGAAAGTCATGTCTGGTTGCATGTTTTTCAAGGCTTTTTGGTGTAATAATAAGATCTTTAATGAAATAAAGGTTGAAATCTAATGCTGTGGGGCTTTAACCATCACTTGAATGACGCTCCTGATTTTCTGTTTCCAGATTCAGTTACAAATGGAGATGGAAATAGTTGGCAGGTTCCAGTCAGCACCTGGGTGAACCCAAACCTGACGGAGGACTGGGATGCAGGTGAGATCTTTATTTTGCATGTTTCACACACATGTTGTTTTTTGTTATATTGAATTGTGTTCATGTTCAAATGTGATTGTGAAAAATGCATGTTCTGCGCCCTGTAGAGGCTGAGGATCGAGCGGTTCGTTTTGTGTGGGGTGAAAACACTGGCGTGAATGCTAGGTAAGGGTTCTCCTCCTTTTGCGGATAGGCATTTATAACAGATGACTCTCTTTGGTGGTCTAATTCACGAAGTAAGAGGAAAGAGGTCAATCCAGAGTTTTCAGTTTTACAGAGAGTTAACCTAAACTCTGAGTCACTCACCATGGTAACTCTCTCTGTGAACCTAACCTGGTCCAGAGCAGGTTTTAGGCCTTTAATCTTGAGTTTAACTTGAGTCTGAGAGCTCTGATTGGATAGTCACAGATGGACCAGATGCACTTAATAAGGCTGGACAAGAGTTGTATTCATTTATACTTTACACTTATTTCATCAGTTTATGATCATCATACTTTTAGCTATTATGCATACTTTTTAATACGATTAAGAGCAGTTAATTTGCATACTACAATTTAACTGCTCTTATTTCTATCTCCGCTCCAAACCTGTTTAGTGAAAATGAAGACTCTGAGTTGTCTCTCTCATGGAAGATTAACCCTGAGTTAACTCTTAAACGCAGGGTTTACTGAACTTCCTTTGTGAAATGGGGCCCAATGTTTTCTGTTGTATTGTTATCTATGACTAGGATTAAATTGTAATCTCTGTCTCCTTTTTTTTTTTTTTTTTCTCAATTCTGTAGACGAGAGATGATTCCCACAAATAATCTTGGACCAAGTTGCAGAGTCCCAAACAACCTGCCATGGTCGAGCTTCAAGCCCTAAGCTGCAGTATCCGCTCTATGCATCCTAGAATATTTCTTTAAAAAAAGATGTAAAAATGTTTTAAATTGAAAGCATTTGTGTGTTTTGTTGTTTATATTTTAGTGTTGGATCATCCCACAATACTGAAGGGTTTGTTTTCTAATTGCATGCCTAACTGCACAAAACCATTTTGGGTTGTTTTATGCATGTTTGTTTAAAATCTAATGGTGTTTTATTAAAGTCAGAGACAGTTCTAGGTTCGAAGCCAATTATTTTTATAAACTGAAACAAGTCAGCAGTTTATCTACAGCAATACTGGGGCAGAAAGTGGAGGAGGGAGTCTAATTATGTGTGTATATTAGACATATTATACTTGTGATGTGGGGGAAAAACGTTCCAAGGTCACATTTTTTGTTTTGTTTCAAGTTAGAGGCAATTGACTGGAAGAATGTAATAAGGGTCGTTTGATGGACTTTGTTCTACTGCATGCCCGCTAGATGGCGCTGTTGTATTAAATTGGTAGCCTCCTTTTTTAAAAGAAAAAAAGATTCGTGTGTTGTTGAATAGCCTTGACCTCTTTTTTCTATTAAAATGTATTTGTCTGATTTGCCAGTTCCTGACTTCTCCTCGAGGTTTCCCTTTCTCAAAAGGCAATTGCTGTTGTGATTTTGGGCTTTACAAAAATAAATTGAATTATTAAAGCCCTTAATGCACCCCAAATCTCACTTTTTATAATTCATGTGCTATCAGTGAAAAAGTGACACATTCTCTAAATAACGAAGGACAGGGGACTGAATGACTGCAGCTCATGACAGCCCAAAGAGGGACAGGTGGTCTCCCTATGCCCCTGTCACCCTCCCAGGCCTGAGTCTGCCTGTGTGTGATGTCTGGAGGTTATGTAACAGTGCTGCCCTCTGGAGGCATTGAGGTGTGATCTCGTGAAAGCGGCAGAGCGTCCGGAGCACGTCTTAGGGGTTTGTCTCCTCAAAGTGAAACCGAAGCCTTCCTCTTGTTTACTCTGGCACCACGTGACTGCACTGAGGCACGCGCATGTGCCCTTGAACCAGAGCTGGGTACAAGTAACATTTGAATTTAGCAGCTAAATTTTTAACTATTTGTATTTTTGATATTTTTTTTCCACACTTAAGGGTAGTGCAGTGTTTTTCAAACTCTGATAGCTCCTTCAGGGGGTACTTGGACAGGTAAAATTTCTTGTTTAGAACTACAGTGGTTTACCTGGTTTTATATCTAGATTTGATATACATGTATATGTGATATATTTTATTTAGATCTGATGGTACTCAGAAAGCCAAATCTTTTCTCTGGTATTTGGTGTGAAAAGTTTGAGAGGCTAGTAGTGAATAAGAATTTAGTCTTCGAAAACCCATTAAGTATGACATACGCATACAATAAAAACAACATACATATATGAATGATGAATGAAGAAACGAACGTTTACCCCAGTTAAAAAAAAAAAAAAATCTCTTTGACTAGTTTAACATAGTTCTTCTCAAAAATGGTTACCAACTGAGGTTTTCAAAATTAGCACCTTACCTATAAGGTGGGTATTCTATCTATTCTAAATATTACTTAAAATTGTTGTCCTGATAAACCAAAGAAATGGCTCAATTTTAATGATCATGAAATTTAGTCATTTTTTGTCTGACTCCATCAAAAAAAAAAAAAAAAAAAAAAAAAAAAAAAGATTAATTGCTGCATGAGTTTCTTTGTAAAGCATTCTTTTTACTTTTACTTTGACAGTGCACTATGTAACTTTTCGAGTGAGGACCAACCGACTGTTGGTCTCCATGGCGATGGAATTGCTATGCCTGAATCTTGCATTTAGTCGTCAGTTACAGGTGTTTTACTACTAAAATATATCGGGGAAACGCAGTCACCTTTCTTACTGTGGCTTGTCTCCATGGATACGTTTAGTACCATGGAACATTCCAGGCAATGCATTAACAGCTTTATGAGGACAAGCAGGAGACAGAAGTGAAAAAGCCAAAATTTCAAGTCAAGTAAGACTAACACTACTTCAAAATAATACAGTACAATAAGTACAAAGTAGTGGTCCAAGAAATTACTCAAGTAAGGGTAAAAAATCTGAGAAAAGTGCTACTCTACTCTCTAAGTACTAAGAGTAACTTAAAGGTGGCTTAAATGTAACTGAGTACTACCTACGTCTGCTTGAGTGCATCTTTAATAATATTATTTTAACTTATTATTTGAACTGCTACTTCTGTACGTGATGTTCTGTCTTATCTGTCAATGGAAAATCTCCAGTCATCAACATCAGCCCTCCCTCATCCACTTTATGAAGTAACCGGAGTAACGTGACTTTATCCTGTTCCCTGTTGCATAAGTCTAAAACATCTAGTCATCTTGTACCTATTAATATCTGTTTAATGGTTTTTGGATGAGTTTATTATCAAATTCATGGTCTCTTCTCTCACACAGCTTTTGGTGGGTGTCAGGTTTATACTTAAAAGTCAGATGCACATCAAAAATTGTCCTGGATTTTTTTCGTTGGTGTTGGCTTTGTCTTATTCAGTATTTGTACTTTTTTATTTAAAGGTGGAGATGTTTTTGCTTTGCTTAGAATGTAAAAAATCTGAAAAACCCACAGATATCTCTTACTGAAAAGGAAGATCTAAGCACCCATGAACTGACCCCTGGACCTTGCTGTAATGTGGCAGAGGTACTAACCACTATGCCACCAAACTGTCCAACTTTATAATTTTCCCTCCTGATTGGACATGGACAGCAGATATGACATACATATAAGTAACTCCAAAACTGTTACCTGGCACAAATTGCACAATAGATATAATTAGACTAATAAAACAAACACCTTTATTTTGTTGAATTAAGGTTTAAGTGCCATAAAAATGCCTCTCTTGAGTGTAAATTGTCTCATTATGGATGGCATTGTGACATAGGCAGAGGTATTCCCTAGTACTTCCTGTATTTTGTACTTTTCTTCTCAACTTTTTCCACAAATTGACGCTTAACTGAAGCAGTAGTGTGATAAATATTTACCACAAGTACTATCCCACCAAAACAAACCAAGTAATAATTAGAAAACCTGTCATATGTACTTTAACCTGGAGCCAATTCCTGATACACTTTTCAGAATGGGCCAGTATCAGCATCAGTGCATTCATAGTTTCGTAGTTCATATATAGTTCTGCTGACTGTGTTGTGCTACTGGAGTAGTACTAAATGATGTTACATGATATTTATGTAATTTAGCAGTAGTAGTGTGGCATATAGCTGAGTTGTGCATTAGTCTGGTCCATGTGCTTACTGTATATTTGGTACAGGGCCAGACAATAAGCCAGTTGCAATTTGAGAGGTGCAGGGAATTTGATCGGCTAAAAAGGGCCTGGGATATTTTTTTTTATAGTATTTTGTGACTTGTGCCAAAAGTTCTTTAACCTGCAGATAGAGGGTATGAACAGGCCTCATGTGACACCTCAGAACCTCTAGAATTCACTCACTGAGCTACAGAGGCTGCACTAGCACTGATCAGTGATTGGCTGCAGGTGCTGGGATTTAGGTAGTGAGGATTCTAAACCAACTGGATTTCAACATTAAAACTGGCAACCCAAATGACTCATGTGAGGCTCATTCTGCTTTCTGATTGAATTATCGTCTTGAGAACCAAAACACCAAATTATAACATATACAGCTTCACCAATAATGTTGTTTCCTCATCAAAAATATACCCGGAGTTGTATTTTGTTTCATTCACACATGTTTAACACATTAAACACGTGTTACAATGATTTTGTAATTGAGAATAAATCAGCATTACAGTTGTTATCCGTTAAAGCTATATTTGATTTGAACATGTTCTAGTTTATGAAATTTAAAATTAAAGTCTTACATTGAGTTCCTCTAAATGCCAGTAAACTTTTATTTTCAGTTAAAAAGGTAGAAACATTTACATTGTGCAAAAACATTTATAAACATATTCACAAACGCACCAGTCAATCCACCTGATGTGAGTCAATTAGCTGCTCATTTCATGATACATTAAAACAAAACACTTCAAGGAGTCAGTTCATACTTGGCCTGTCACGATCATTCAGATTCAGTAAATGAGAGAATGAACAATATTTTGTAGGGGTCAATATTTGTCGTACATACTTTTATAAGGACTACATTTTAACACTTGTATTTCAGAATATGTTTGTACATATCTAAACTACAAAGTTAGGAGCTTTTATGCAGAATAAGACCAGATATTTTGTTGCTTGTGGAGGACATTAGAGTACTTTAAAAATTTGCTACATCCAGAAAAAAGCTTGACTGAATTGTGATTAATCTTGCAGCCCTAGCATAAAGTGGTCTTCTTATTGTTTATTTATATTTTTAAGAATTGTATCGTACTACAAAAAATATCTGTGACAGGCCTAGCTCATAGATTGAACCACCACACAGTAAAGACGCAGAACACCGTCAGGGTGGGGTCGGGGGAAGGTCAGGGTGGTCCGAGCCCCCACAGTCAGAACGTCTGAGTTACAGAACAGTGGTTTGTGCATTTGTATCAGAAAAGCTGCTCTTTTGAGGCATTTGTGTGTAACAGACCAAATCTCCACAGGTTGCTTCAGTGCATTTACATAGTGTCCGCTACATCTCAGACATATTTCTGTTTTCCAGTAGCCGCCAGTTTATTTGGTTGAAAACGTTCAGTGTTTATGTGTTAGATTTGTCCTTTGTTCTTTATTTTCAGGAGGTCACCTGCATCGTTCTGTGGAAATTTAAAACCATACTTTCTCCATGAGACAGAGGGTTTTATGCCATGCTGATGATTATTGTAGCTAAACAACAGCATTTCCATGGAGACAAGCATGAGGAGGCTTTCCTTCAAGCCAAGTAAGAATCAGGTTTGTGGAGATGCAAGCCCTCTCAGAGTAAGGATGTATGCTTTTCAGTGCAATAATAATGTCAAAAATGAAACTAACATGCTTCTATTTTTTGGTTAAAAAGTTACACGGTGGTGCTTCAGAAAGTAAGTGTGTCCATGAAGATTTTCTCAATGATTGGTGGAGGAGGGACCAATTCTTCGAGTTTGAGATAAAAGATTCTCTGAAGTCCCTGAATACAAAGAGTCCTGAGCTCGGGCAGCTTCCCTAGCAACCGTGACAGGTGACCGGGCGGCAGGGACAGTCCACAGGTAGAGACGTGATCTTTTAGGCAACTGATCAGCTGGTTCTGTAAGTCCTCCATTCGCTTTGACTCCCTCAGTCCAAGTCGATCTGCAGAGAAAAAAAACAAAACATTTCATTAAGTTAATTAGAATCGTAAGTCTACATTACAGAGCCTTTAATTACAGTTTATTACACGCAATTAAAAACAAGCACAAAGTGTTAGCTAGAAAACACTGGAGTTTGCCAAAGCTGAGACAAATGTTCTTACCGGTGATGAGGACGAGGCCGCGAGGCAGGAGAAAGAGGAGACGTCAAGCTTCATACGATGAAGACTTTGGGAAAATTCAATGATAGAATCAATCCAATCTCCGAATGCCGTGACACACTGCGTTTTATGAAGAACCAGGCCACTACAGAAGACCAACTTTCCAGTGTCTGGGTTTGACCTAAAAGAGACAAATTTCAATCAGTCTTCAGTTGTTCTAAAAGAACTGTATGTCCTGTGCTCTAAAAAAAAAAAAGTATTACAGTCACAACTGAACCTGGGTTGCCAGTGCCTAAATTTTCAGATAGAGTACATATGCAAGTTTTTCTCAGTATATGTACAGGCCATCCCTCATGTGAAAGCCCAGAACCTCTAAAATTCCCTCGCTGAGCTGCACAGGCTGCACTAGCACTGATGACTGGCTGCAGGTGATGGGGTTTAGGTTGTGAGGATTCAGATCAGGGAGAGGTTTAGGTTTAAACTAACTGGCTTTTAAAACCTCATGAGTTTGTGTTCCTTTGTGCCTTTTATTGATTTAAGTATTTCTTATTAAGTTTTTTGTGTTGTAATAAAGTAGATGGACAGACAGATAGCTGCACTCACCGAAAAGCCAGGCGTAAGATGAATAGCTCTACGAAGGCAGACTCCAGGAGCAGCTCTTGGTCTTCAGGACAGAATTCTGTGAATCCCGGGATCCTTTGGGCCCAGGTCCGGATCGCCTCCAGAGACGAGCTGAGGAGGGTGTAGAACTGCTGCACATGTTTGGGCTCTGCTTTGGTAGGGGGCGCTGTGTCGCTCTCATCGTACTGAAAAGTATAAGACTATTTAGACATATGTCTCATGGATATAAGCTTTAGTTATTCCAAGTGCATATGTCAGGTTTGACTACTCATTCCCCTTTAATATAGTTAACATAAAATATTTAAGATTTTATTAATCTATTATTAAATCTTACTTGCTGGTTAGCCTTGGGCAGCAGATTACTAAATCACACAATAGTTATCAATAAGAATAAATTACACCTTTATGTTGTTAAATGAAGGATCAAACTGACAGAAAAATGCCTCTCTTGCATGTATATTGTTCCTGCATTTTGGATGGAATTTGCTGTGTTGATGACATCAGCAGAGGTATTCGGTTTTGTAACTCACCACAACTTCCTGTATTTTTGTACTTTTCTTCAACATTTTTTTCCCCCACAAATTGCCACTTAACTTACAATAAAATATGATAAAGATTTACCACATGTACTAATATCAATATATATCATATGCACTTTTTTTTTTGTTTGAGCTTTGGATTTACCTTGGAATGGTCAAGGTTTCCGACGCTGGGATTGGAGTCGATGTGCGCTCTGACGAGTGATGCGATCATGTTCACGGGAGAGGGGGCCGTGGGGAGGTCCGGGACCACTTTGGGCTTTGAAGGAAGTCTACCTCTTCGACCCTTTAAACTGTCGGTTCTCACCACTGCAAAACATTACACCATTATTAGTATTGGGTATATTCAAACTGTTTAATCAAAGTTAAGCACTAGTTATGTTTACATGCATGCCAAAAATCTGACCATTATCTGATTTCTGGAGTTTAAGATTATAGAAATGCCATGTTAAGAGTTGCATCTGATGTGAGTAATCTGATTTCTTTTGTTTTTGTTTTTCTTTTGGTTTTGACAAGGAGAATTATGCAAAAAAAAAAAAAAAAAGGCAAAATATGTGGCAAAGAAAATACTGAAGGAGAAAATGTTATTTTAAAATCCATTGTACTTTGTCTTCCAAATGCAACAGTTATAAAAAATATATATATATATACTATACAACTGACCATGTTACCAGGAGTTTTTGATGATCAGATTTCTCTTGTGCATGTAAACACACTCCAAACATCATATCTAATTATTAAAATTAATCTAGTTATCTGATTTTTACTGAGTATGTAAATATTCCCACTGCAAAAACTCACCTTCTTTAACCATTCCAACAGCGAGACACTTTTGAAAGCGACAGAATTGGCAGCGGTTTCTCCTCCTCTTGTCCACAGGGCAGTCCTTATTGGCCAGACACACGTATTTGGAGTTCTTCTGTACGGTTCTCTGTGGGATTAGAGAAAAGTTAGTTGCCGTAGAATCTACCAGAAAACTGTATATCCATGGTTTTCAAAATGATGGAGAATCAGAACCACTGCCATAGCGATTAACAATTTAAAACAGAATATTATATCTTTTGAATGGGAAAAAGTCCTCATAAAAATGCATAGACACCAGACAGAAGGTACAGAAGAAGACCAGAGGAGTAGAAGAGTTGAGGAAATAGTCCAAGATGATTCTTCAAAGTATGTCTAATTATGGATTTCAGGATGAAAAAGTAGGACCGTTACCATAATAACTGACAATCAAAAAAACATGATATATTTCTGATTGTATGTGATCCTACAAACTATGCATTTTTCTTAAATTTGAAATAGTCCTCAAAGTGGCATCTATAACATGAAACTGAAACCAATGCATTCTGAACAAGTTATTTACCTTGAAAAAACCTTTGCATCCCTCACAGGTGCGCACTCCGTAGTGCTGACAGGAAGCATTGTCTCCACAAACTGCACACGAGCCTTCATTTGGGTTTTTGACTTTGGGAGAGGAGCTTTCTTCTTGCTGCTCGGTACCATCCAGGCTACACTGCTCCATTGCCACAGCAGGATATGTCATAGATGCACCGTGAGACTGGGGTAAACAAAATGCCTCATGATCTTGGACATTGTGATGGGATTGTCCGAAACTTTGGGAAAACTGCTCAATCGACTCCGGAGCAAAAGTGAAAAATGAAGGTGCATGTGATGTTGTTGTGTCCTCTACCCCCCAGTATCCTGGACTGGGTGAGTACGGGTCAAATGCTGAATCCCAAAACGAGACTGATTGGGTCAAATAACCTGGCGTGGAGGGGGTGGAAGTGGAGGCAGGGCTACTGTAATAGTCAGAACCAACCGGGGACATTGCTTCTTTGGGATAACCCACCGGAACACCAGGATAGCATCGAAAAACCTGAAGATCCTCTAGTTTAAATGGGGTATCGCTGACTACTGGGGCATTTAGAGGGGCAGGAGCAGAACTGGTGGTGAACTGGCATGAGTAGGTTTCAAAGTCGGTTTGCATCAAAGAGTTGACAGCAGGTAAACATGGAGAGGGGAGAGGGTCTTGGGGACTGCATGTGTCCGGTGAAATTCGAGACATAAATTCAGAAGGCTCTACACTGAACATGTTGTGGTCGTAAAGAGATGGGACAAGCTGAGGGTGCACACAAGTCATAGCTCCAAAGGCTGCAAGAGAAAAAGACAGATAACATATTAGGGTTGACAAAAAGAAACTCACTTGAGCAAGTAACAATGCTAAAAAAGTCACATTCACAGGACAGAAATGAACCTTTCCTGAATAGCTTTAGAATCAGCTGTAAAAGAACAAGTTTAAGACCACATAGACAAGCATACGCCCATGGGCCATTATGGATCATATCTGGACAACTGAGGGATTACACACATATAAGCACACAGGGTAATATAAAAGAAGAGTACTACTATTTAATGTTGGAAATTACACTCTATTGTCTAAATAAAGTGGGTTTTTTTTAAATTATTATTATTAGTGGTATTGGAGTATAGTATAGTATAGTTAAAGCTGCACTATGTACGTTTTCTGCTGGAGAGTCGACCACCTGCTTGTTTCTATAGATGAGACAAAGACATCACAATACAAACAAATCAATACATAAACTTAACATTACTGATTTGCCTGTAATGTTCCACAGTATGGCATTCTATCTCCATTTAGACAAGTCATGCTTTAGCTTTTCTAATTACAATCTATAGTGAGAACTGTTATTATTATGTAAGAAGCCACATCAAACAGGGTATAAAGGTTTCAGTGATTAGATATTTAACCTTTCTAAACTTTTCAAAGCAACAGTAATTGTGTGAAAATAATATGACCAAAACTACATTGCAAAATAAACTGCTACTGTTAGAAAGTTACTACCAGTTACTAAGAAGCATCAGTCTTAAACTTGCAGACAGCAAAGATTACATGGCAACATTTTTTAATAAAAAGCTGCAACTTCCAGGATAAAGCATTGAACATTGCAAATAGGCTAACTAAGTCTGGCTAAAATTTGCTAAATTTAAGCAGCACTGTTTAAAAAGCTGAACTAAGTAAAACAATACCAGAAAACTAAGCAGTATTAGCTGACACGGTATAGACCTATAATCTTCCTCATGTAGCCTAGTGCACTTGTCTCTAACAAATACCATAATAGCACCATTGTATTTCTGTCACCAAACCTCACACGTGAGAAAAGTTTTGTGTTACTGTTTGTCTGCAGCTTGTTGTTATGATAATATTACCAAGACATTCATTTAGCAAGCCTATGTTTAGTGATTTCGTAAATAAAAAGCCTACAAACTGTAATAAAACACACATCTTACCTGATGAATTGGTAAAGTTAAGGTAACCTATTCAAAAGCCGATCATCGCCAGTTTCAACTCTCCAGCTGAGTGCCGCTCTCATCTCTCCAAACTCATTTATATTATGTTTTTGACTATACCCATGACGCCAGACACGTTTCCATACAAGGCAGGTCGGTGGGCGGGGAGATTTCCACTCTTCAGCCAATCAGAGCTCGTCTTCTGCAGAACAGTCACGCAATGACGCACACCGGGATTCCTTGACGCGCGTGAAGCGAAGAACCACAGTATTGTCTGCCCTCTCATTCACACAACCGCCATAAACGATGATAGGACATGTTGTAGTTTGGGCAGAAGTGACACCAGTTTAAAACCTACACACTGCTTTTGAATTGAAATTGAGAAGAAAAAAATGTTGCAGGGTTTCAGTCTAATGACATAAGAAAAGTTGAGGTTGGGGCAAGTGAAATTTGGCTGGTATTGTTAACTACTTTCTGCAAGCTTTTGAAATACAATTGGCAAAGTGTTTTTTGTGCAATTTTTTGTGCATATTTTCAATTATAGTGTTGTTGTATGTATAAATGCTTACATTCAGGTCTGCCTCGAAAAAGATTTTGTCAATGGACTTCCTGGTAGTAGCAGCAGTGGTAGTAGTAGTAGTAGTAGTAGTAGTAGTAGTAGTAGTAGTAGTAATAGTAGTGTGAGATCTTGAACTTTTAAACTAGTATAAATTATTAGGTTTAACATTTGTGATTTTTTAAAATATATGTTTTTACCAAAGAGTATAGCCTTATTGTGCAGGGCTGCAGGCTTATGTGTTGCCGCATCTAAAATCTAGGCTAACCCATGTAATCACATTGTAGAATCTGAAAAGAACTGATAAGCGCTATAAGCTCTTTAATGAGAAACAGCTCTGTTACTGTTATACATAAAATGGAAAGACGGATAATATCTACAGGAAAGAAAGTTGCTAGAGGAAAATAGGCAAAAATAACATTTTCAGTGAATGTGAAATTGCATGTAATAAAAGATAACTTATTAAAATAATCCAAATACAGCTGTAAAACCAAATATGTTGCTTGTGGCTATATGAATTCATTGGGCTTTTTGCATAAATTGAAGGTGTAACATTGTTGAATACCATTAAACACCTCATAGCCATACTTATTCACAGATATTTTATGCATATGAATAAACCAAGCCACCAAATAGATTTATAATAGATTTTTGCATTTCTGAAATCAGACACATTTTTTCTGACTATAATAACTGCATTTCTTAATTTCTTACTTAGCTGCGCAATAAAAATTTGATGTAAAGGAGCAAACATGCAACTTAACCAGGACTAGGTACACACCAAAAGTGTGAATGCAGTCTTGTATTTGTATTTTCCTCTGTAGCTACAATTGTAAGTGTCATTCATATCTGCTCAACCAAAAAGTAGGAAGTAGTTTTACATGCAATCTGTCAGTTACTATGAGGAAGTGGGACTCTGAGCTCTGCATTCATAACTTGGAGCTGCACCTGCTACAATGGGTTCAAGGGCACAAACAAGTCAATGACAATCACATATGTTTCAAACCATATTTTCGTCCTGGTTCAAGTTCTATTTTAGTCCTTTGGTTTGGAGCTGGTTTAGACCCGGTTTAGACTTGGTTTAGACTTGGTTTAGACTTGGTTTAGACTTGGTTTAGACTTTGTTTAGACTTGGTTTAGACCTGGTTTAAATCTGGTTTAGACTTGGTTTAGACTTGATTTAGACCTGGTTTAGACCTGATTTAGACCTGATTTAGACTTGATTTAGCAGTTAGTATGCAGCATTTAAACATAGTAATTTTTTTTTTTTTTTTTTTACTATGCCTGCAACTGCATTCACATTTGAACACACACCACATTAAAACTAGGACTAAACTCAGAAGCCAGGACTAGAACAGGATCAAACCAAGTCTATATCAGAATCCTATAGTTTATTAGTCCTGGTTCACTCATAGATTTGAACTGTATCTGTCCTTCTTTCTGCTGTGTTTACACTTGTGCACATGCCACATCAAAACCAGGACTAAACCAGGACTAAACCAGGACTAAACCAGGACTAAACCAGGTCTAGACCAGGACTAGACAAGGACTAGATCAGGACCAGAACAGGACCAAACCAAGTCTAAATCACAACATGGCCAAATCAGGACCAAACCAAGACGATTGCATCCTCCTGATTTAATCCTGCCTCTGATCTTGTTTAGCCTGCTCAAGACCCTGGTACTGTGAATATAGACCTTGATTCTGGTTTGGTTATGTTTTTTCCCCCTTGAAATTAGTTCTAGTTCAGTCCTGGTTTACATGTAGTACATGCACAGTTTGGATGTATTTATTTTCATCCAATTTAGTTGTGGTTTAAATCTTTAATCCCACTTTTGTCCTGTTTTGGTCCTGGTTTAGTCCTGGTCTAGTTGTGTTTAGTCCTCTGTCCACATCATTTAACATATAAAACGTCATCTAGAACTCTATAACATCTTTGGTGGGTGCTAAAATCTCTCTTACATGAGGCACACCCACTGATGTTCTCTGTCCTTGAATGACTATAGACTCCTGTGACGTCATCCCCTTAGCCATGAGCCCCCCTGTTGGGTGCCCCCTCCACATTCTTATCAGTGTGGGACAATCTCACTCTTAAATTACGCTACACTCACTGTAACATTTCTTTTGGCACAGATGGCTCACCCCACCCCACACATACAGCGTTATTATTATTATCATAATAAGAGGCAAGGCACTACTCTGCACCTGTTGGTTAGTTATTTTTGGATTGAGATAGATTAGATAGATTAGTTAGATTAGTTAGATAGATAGATAGATAGATAGATAGATAGATAGATAGATAGATAGATAGATAGATAGATAGATAGATAGATAGATAGATAGATAGATAGATAGATAGATAGATAGATAGATAGATAGAAATGTGACTGTGCAATCCCCGCCATTATTATTATTTGTTTATATATTTCAAAGATACTCCATAGACTTTGGATAATGAGCAATAGGTGTGAAGAGTGGAGAGAGACAATCAGCAAAGTGTGAAAGGAGAAAAGATCACCAAGTATCACCAGATCTTAATCAGTCTGATAACAGGACTGTTCAAAGTCAAAATTAGGGCTAACTAGGTCTGAAATAGGACCATGTCATTGTAATTAATCTTGGTAAAGCAGGATAAAAATGTGGACATTTATACACAGCCTATAGAGGACCTGAAGTGCTACTAGAAGAGTACCAGGTTACCATCAGAGGTACACATTCCACAGTTTGAGACCCGCTGGCAGTTTTGAGACCCGCTGCCAGTCTGCCAGAGAGTGGAGCAAAAATCCTCCATTCTATTCTTGTCATACAGAAGATGTTTTGTGCACTGTTTTACGAGCTTTCCTCTCTATAGATGTCATTGTTGATGGGGGAAGTCTGTTAGGCAGTTGGGATGAGCTGCAGATAACTTTCTTGATAATCAGCCTGAAATGTAAAAGAGGCAGGACACATGATGTTGGTCAAGATTTGCATTTCCTTTGTTCCTTTAGGACAAACTACGGCATGAATGCCAAATGTAGCCCTCAAATGATTTTTTCTTGGTCTTCATGCATCCTGGTGAATAGGGCTACATTATTACTCAGAGTTAACGCAAGTCAAAGCAGTCAACACTGCTGTACACAATGTTACATAATAGAAACATAGAAACATACAAGTTACAGACAAGATGTTCCTTTCTCAAAATGCAAACTTACACTTCCTTTGACAGATGATTCCAGTTGGAACAACACCTGTCTGCTCCAGTTTGTGTTTGACAGCTCATATTTTACCCCGTGGAGCTACGGACAGAGGGACATGAGAAGGAGGGTCAGGGTCAGCAAGTCCAAGTTCCAGGCAAACTGCTGTGGCCAACATTTTATGTGGCCAACATTTAATGTGGCCAACATTTTATTTTATTTTTCATCATTTGTTTCAATTATTTTCTCACTTCAGTGCATTAAGTGATGGCCTATACCCACCAGACAAAAAGAGAGAAAAGATAACTTTATTTACATAGAAAAAAATCTATAATTTTAAGGTGCACTATGTAACTTTTCTGGAAAAGAGTACACTGCCTGGTTGTCTCCTCAGAGACAACCAGGCAGGTTTGCCTAAAATGTTCCACAGTATGCCATTGTACCACATTTGTCTTGCTTTTATTCATTTACAGGTGTTTTGCCTCAAAAATACCTTATGTATTATTACTGTGAGCTGCGTCGCCTCTCCACGCATCTGACCTGTAACTTGGCTTGATGGGATGTCACCATGAAAATAGATAATTTAAATGCGGATGCCAAATATTGTGGAAACATACTAGATTAGATGAGTTTTTTGTCCATTTTCTGTAAAAAGTCTGTAAAAAGTCTGTAGCATTTCAGAGGTCCATAACTAGCTCCTTATTAGCTGTTGTTTCAGCTGGAGTAGAAACAGGTCTTTCACTGGTAGTTCCTAAAGGTCAAAGTTTCAAAAACTGCTCCGTGTGTCAGCCAGGCTGCCACAGGCGCAAACTCACTCAGCCAGTGATATAAGAGCACTTTATTACTTCCTTTCTGAAACCTTTATTCCAGAAAGGTTTCATAACGTGCCTTTAATTTGCACAAAATTTTGGTTACCTCAACTTCAGAATTGCCAGTTAACTTTGGGGACAATGCTGCAATTCAAGTACATATCTACATTAGTGACTTACACTATTTATAAACTAAAACTAACTACAATTTGGTTGAATTTGAGCTGAAATTGGTGACATAAAAGTTTACTTTTTTTCTGGATCATATTTACAACATGGAATAAACTGCACCAAAAGAGAAACGTGCTCTATTTCGGGAAGCCAGCGCTGTACCCATGACGTATACTGTCTCCTGTGAAGTATTGAGCGCGTGCGCTTCCTCCTTCTCTCCTCCTCTCCTCCTCGCGCTCTCACGCTCGTGCACGCCCACATCACGCCCAGAAAGAAGAGAGCTTTGAATCATACTTGTCATTATCGAGTTTCACTTCTTGTACATTTAGAAACATAAAACACGTCGCATATTTCACATAGCGGTCGAGGCTTTAACAACCTCCTCACATGATGTCCAGTGAGTTACGTGCAGCTACGTGCTCAAGTAAAGGTTACGTAATGCGCTTTACGTGCTGCCTGTGTGAATCTCGAGGAGTTACTTTTATGTTAACACTTTTTATTGCTATGAGGGACTCGTTTGAAGTCGACGGAAGCACCATCTATATCCATCTTTACATCTGTAGAAACCTTCAAAGGGATGAACCAAAATATCAAATAATGTGATTGTACTGGTGTATCATTGATCCAGACAGAGGAAATTTTGTCATGGTAGGTTAAAAATAGTCTTAGACCATTTTTTTCAAATTTCAAAATAGGAGTACAGAGATGAAATGGTTAAAGATTCAGCCACCAGCCAGAGGGTCACCAGTTCAAATGTGATCCAAGTGCATATTGCCATTGTGTCCCTCCCCTACAAGACACAAGACACTTCCACTTCATTGTGTCTTCCAGACAAAATGTAGTAATATATTCTTAGACCTTTAGTACCCATGGCAAGAAGGATGAGTCTCTGTGGCAGCACCGTTTTGGCACCAAGATATAAAGAATAGCAAGTATCCAAACTTTATGAGCCTGCTGAAAGGGGAGAGGCTGTAGTCCGCTGCAGCTTGAGTAACAAGAACAAAGTTTAGAGAGTATTCATTTTTGATGCACAAGGGAAAAATCATCATGAACTCTCTACTGTTGTAATAAATGTTTGGCATTAACTTGTCACACACTTGTCATGTTCACATCTTCTCTGTTTGTGGATAAGGTGGATGTTGAAAGCAGTACATATGATACAGCCAACACTCAGGTCTGTCTGCTTACAACAACTCCATTGTCAAGTCGCTGAAAAAATGCAATGGCCACAGTGACCATTGTCTGCAAAGCTGTTCACAGTCTGAGCAAGAACATTTACAAAGGAGCAGCATGTTAGAAAGTGGAAATCTGTCTACAACTTTTGTTTACATTTTGCCACTGGCAAATACCAGCAAAGAAGGCTGCCAAAAATGTCATATTGTTTAGTGTATTGCAATTAACAACACGTTAAGGGGTAGTCCTCAGGTGATCCTGTCCTCTAAGCACGACACTGCGGTTGCATTGCTCCTGACAGGATTAGCAGCGATGACTGACAATAAGGTATATAACTTAAAATATTTGATTGAAAGTACTGCGTTGAGTTATTGTTAAGTAAAACTGGGTTTACAGCAACACTTAACATTCCATTCAGGTCTTTCCAATATCAGGGCAATAATTTTGAGTTTCAAGTGTGCTGGAGGAAGAATTATAAACCATTTAAAATGACAAAATACCCAGTGTGCCATATCGATCATTTGCACGTTTTCTGCCACTAGATGGCAGCATGTTTGCGTTATTCTACCAGCCCACTGTAGAACACAAAACCACTACAATGACACAGACTTCAGTATCTTGAAAAAAAAAAGTAAATAAATAAATTACATAATAAATATATATATGTGTATATATGTGTGTGTGTATGTGTGTATATATATATATATATATATATATATATATATATATATATATATATATATATATATATATATATATATATATATATATATGTGTGTGTGTGTGTGTGTGTGTGTGTGTGTGTGTGTGTGTGTGTGTGTGTGTGTGTGTGTGTGTGTGTGTGTATATATATATATATATATATATATATATATATATATATATATATATATATATATATATATATACTTTTTTTACATTTTTTTTTTTTTTAAGATACTAAAGTCTGTCGTCTGTCTTATTGTCTCATTGTAGTGTTTTACATGTTTAGACCCTTCCTTTGCTGCTTACTTATTATACTTACTTTTGTGCACATTGCACCATGTAAGTATTTTGATTCTTCTCATGGGTTAAAGAGTCTTTAAAGCCCAGATTGTCTGTACTCCAACAGTGACGCAGATCCGGTCCTTGGTGCCACAGACCTCTGCTGATGGCTATAATTCTCCAGTCTCCTCTGCCCTGAACACACAATAGTTTTCTGTGAGTGGTTTTTGTTCATGTCTCCAAATGCCCCCCTTTGACCTGCCCACTCAGATTCCACTGCCCACATGGAAAGCATAGAACATCCAGTGAAGGGAATGAGGGCATGTACAGTACAGTGTTGGACAACATTTAACATTTCATTTACATGAAGTTTGGATATTTCATTTAGTGTCATTGTTGTATTTCATAGTGAGTCAGGCATGCATCTTAATAACAAATAGGGCAAATAGGGCAGTGTTTCTCATATTGTGGTCTGGGTCTCTGGAATTGTTGTGGTTTTGGGGGTCTTGCAAGTCTAAACTTTTGTAGTTAAATTATGCTTGGATCTTAAGGCATATCCTGGTTGATTCATGCAAAATTTAGTGTAGGTTCAATCATGCAATAGTATCAGTAGTATCCCCTGTGGCCTGTTGGTTGCTCCTTCTCTCCCTCTCTTCCTCCCTATACCTCACACACACAGCATTCTGGTTTGGAGCTGATTTTGGCCCCTTTTCAATGAGCTTCCTTTTGTTTTTTCGCACTTAGAGTCGTGCGCAGTTGAAATACTGTTGTTATTGTCTCAAAGTTTCCTGGACGTGTTCAAGGCCAGTGTTTCAGAGAAGCACTCGTGAAACTCTGTCAGAAGTGAATGGATTCAACAATAATGAGCCTTGGATCTGAATGTTCTTCATTTATCAAGTGAACTGCATTGTTGTTTGTGACGCCTTTAAGACAATGGCAAAATTTTAATATTCGGTTCCCTATATTAGTGCCCTAGCATTCACAATAGACAAACAATCTAGCAATAAGCAGACCAAAAAGCTTTTTCTTTTCACAAGGTTTAGGTTGATTTTAATTTAGTCTTGAATTTATTTATATACATTTTAAGTATTATTGCATGATTTTACCTTGTGCTCTTATAGTGTATTAGTTTGAGTCAATGTTTGTACATGTGCTGTGTAAATACATTATAGGCCATACCGGCTTGGCAAAGCCTGATCTTGTCAGATCTCAAAAGCTAAGCAGGGCTGGGCTTGGTTAGTACGAGGGTCATTCAATAAATAAGGTGAATTTTTCGGTATAAGGACTTCTAATACAGATAGAAGCTTACTTTTTTTTTTTTTTCAACGTAGTCTCCCCGCACTGTCACACCCTTTTTCCATCTGTGCACAAACTTCCGTATTCCTTCAGCATAAAAATCTTTGGACTGATATCTCAGCGAGTCGCTCACAACACTTTTGACTTCATCGTCACTTTCAAACTTTGTGCCTCTCGTGAATGCTTTCAAGGGACCAAACAGGTGAAAGTCTGAATGGGCAAGGTCTGGGCTGTAAGGGGGATGAGGAAGCAGTTCCCAATCCAGCTCGTTGATGGTCTGCACTGTTTGGGCTGCTGTGTGAGGCCTTGTGTTGCAAGATGAGTCCTTCTGACTGATGACCCCTGCATTTGTTCTTTATGTCTTTCTTGACCTGCCTCAGCAGTTCACAGTAGTTGGCACTGTTCACAGTGCTTCCTTTCTCAAGGAATGAAATGGTGATTGAGCCTTGCATATCCCAAAAAACGGTGAGCATCACCTTCCTCGTGGACCGCTGGGACTTGAACGTCTTCTTTTTGCCTACGTGCTTCCACTCCATGGAATGCCGTTTGGACTCAGGCTCATAGTGCCAAACCCATGTCTCGTCACATGTGACCACCTTCTTTAAAAACTCATCACCATCCTTCTCATAGCAGGAAAGACACTGCTGGGACAACTCGACCCTCTTCTGTTTGTGGTCTGCAGTAAGCATCTTTGGCACCCACCGGCAGCTGACCTTCTAGTAGCCAAGATCATCATGGACAATTTTGAGTGCTGTGCCAACAGGTAAGCTCCTTATCCTTAAAGTCCTTGCAATGTGATCCACTGTCACCCTTCTGTTAGACTGAATGAGGTCATTGACTGATTCGATCACCTTAGGAGACCTCACTTCTGTAGGCCTCCCAGGTCTGTCTTCATCCTCAACACTGCTCCATCCTTCTTTAAACAATTTAGCCCACTTGTAGACATTTTTTCGGCTGAAATAATGTGGCACCATATACAGTTGAGATTCTCCTATGAATTTCAACTGGTTTGCACCCTTCCGCAACCAAAAACTTGACAACTGACCTCTGTTCAATCCTGGAGCGGCCATCTTTGTTAATTGCCAAAACTCTCAAAGTTTTTTTTTTATCTGCAAAAGAAATTAAATCCATGTGAAAAAGAAGTAAAACAAAAAATTTTTAAAAAAGTACGATTCTATCTGTATTAGAAGTCCTTATACCAAAAAATTCACCTTATTTATTGAATGACCCTCGTACCTGAATGGGAAACCGCTGGGAATATCAGATGCCACAGTGGGATGCCAGTTGCAAAGTTATCATTGTGTCCTTAGGCAAGACACTTCACCCATATAATCTAGTATGAAAGTGGCGTGTGCGTGAGTGTTGTTGGTGGTCAAAGGAGCCAGAGATTGGCAGCCTCGCTTCAGTCAGCCACAGGGCAGATTCTGTGCTAATTAGTCACTTCGTATCCTTCAAACATCAAGATCAAGAATAAATGTAAATACAGAATTCAGAGATTTGTTTTAAAGGAAATGCCAAACCACTCTCAGCGGTAGAAAAAGTAGTTTCAAGACTGTCACAAATGAATCAAGGTAAAATCCCCAATGCCTTAGATACATTGCTATTGTTTAAATTCAACTGTGAAATCCAGAACCGCAGAAAAGACCCAATGGAAAAGGTGAGATTCAGACATTTAAGATATCACACCATATTAATTAGCAGAAACTCATAAATTGCATAAGCCAAAATGTTCATCCATGTGTGTTTTTAATGTTAGATATTTTACATAAGTAGAGTATTGTTGCTTTGAAAAATAATTTGACCTCTTATTCGTGCTTATTCTTGTTATTTTACTACTGTTTATAGACTTAAATTGAACATCTGTGAGTTTAAAAGAGTTTCTTGCATTTAAGTAAACAGACCATAATCTTAAAAAACCCAACAACAAATTTAAATTCTTCTATTATCTTGATTACGTTAAAGGCACATTACATAACTTTCCATGTGTTGGTTCAGCACATGCTTGTCTAGATAGAAACAGGCAGGTGACACTGTGGGGCCAAGTTACTCTGGAGAGGTGACCCTGCTCAGAATAAAAATTGATCAAATTAAGTTATATGTTTAATGGCAACTGTGGAACATTACAGGCAAGGCAAAGCATCCTCATCGAGACAAGCAGGTGGTGAACCCTACCAGAAAAGTTACATAGTGCACTTTCAAATACTAATTACGACATCCTTAGTTTCAACACACTTTTTTGCTTTGCTGTTGTCAAAATGTCTTCAGAGCTTTTTAACAAGTCGTAAGACGAAACTGGAAGTGCGTCCTCCTCATGGTTCACGGTTTATTGGTTATCTTCTTTGGCACATGCTATCATTTACATCATGCCGCTGTCTCACAATCGTCATAGAAATTACTTCCTTTTTTGCACCTCACTCCGTCTCTCCTCAAAAGGAGAGACGGGGGGATATGTTTGCTGTTTGCGTGGGCTAAATATATTGTTATTCACTAGATCATGTCTTATCAAAAGTCCCCCTTGTAGTATTCACCCACACAATTCAAAAGAGTCAGTTAGAGACAACATTGCACTGGTTATAATGGAAAGTTTTGCTCGTACAGTCATTACTACGGTCTCCTAGTCAATCCAGTCTTTGCAGTGTTGTGGTTCAAGTACATACTCTTGTTGTGTCCTTTGGCAAGAGACTTCAACCATCAAGTGCCTAGTATGACTGTTGTGTGTGAGTGTGTGTGGTGGTCGGTGGGGCTGATGGCAGAGACTTGCAGCCTCACTTTTGTGGGTCTGTCCCAGGGCAGTTGTGACTGAAATAGTAGTTTATCATTACCAAGTATGGAGTGAATGAATAATGCAATGTAAAGCACTTTTGGTGTCCTGAAATGCACTACACATATTCAGTGTGATATTATTATGCAAAAAGAAGGTTAAACTGATATAATAATAATATAATAATTGAGGTGTTCATAGGCACAGAATAGCAGCCACACTTCAGTCAGTGTCAGCAATATGAAAGTATTTTGTCATAGTACATCAGATAACCCTACCTTAGTAACTGAAGAATCAATGCAACATGCACAATGTCTTTTCTGTTATGGGGGAAGCATTTTGTTTTTAACTCTGAAACTCAGGGACAGTTATTTATTTTCTCTTCAAAAACATATCCAAAAATATGAATACAAATTACACTGTCACTTACTGTACATATTGTGATAAAGTGACGTCTTTTCAGCCGTATCAAACCAGCGTTTCCTGAGTGCATAATGTTCTGTAAAAGTCTGATCTCTTGGCTCCATCCTCTCTGAGTTTTCCGGTGAGTCGACTTCCTTCTTCCAGCAGATTGCCTCTGTATGTTTGCTGCTGCTGCTGACCACGTGGAGATGATTTTGTATATGTAGTTCAAACCAGAAGTTTACATACACTATATAAAAAGCCACATATGTTAATTTTTTTCTCACTGTCTGACATGAAATCAGACTAAACGTTTCCTGTTTTAGGTCAATTAGGATTAACACAATTATTTCTATTTGCTAAATGCCAGAAAAATGAGAGAAAGATTAAAAAAAAAAAAATTTTCATTACTTTCTTCAAAGTCGGAAGTTTACATACAGTAAGATTACTATGACTTTAAACAATTTAGGAAAGCCCAGATGATGATGTCATGTCTTTGCAAGCTTCTGATAAGTTCATTGACCATATTTGAGTCAATTAGAGATATCTGTGGGATGTATTTGAAGGTACACCTGAAACACACAACTACATTGTGTAACATCATGGGAAAGTCAAAAGAAATGAGTCAAGATATCAGGAAGAGAATTGTGTATTTGCACAAGTCTGGTTCATCCTTGGGGGTAATTTCCAGATGTCTGAAGGTGCCATGTTCATCTGTTCAAACAATTATACACCAGCATAAAGACCTTGGGAATCTCCAGCCATCATACCCCTCAGGAAGGAGACGGATTCTGTGTCCCAGAGGTGAACGTGCTTTAGTCCGAAATGTGCTTATCAACTCAAGAACGAAAGTAAAAGACCAAATCCTCAGTGTGAAACTACGTGGAGAAGAAATGTGATTCTTTTTTGTGTTAAATACTGGCAATCATTAAAAGTCTATGTTGTTTATTAGAAAATATTTTAATTAATATTAAAAGCATGTTTTATTTGTTTTTAATGAGACAAAATTTTATCAATTTGAAAATTGTGGATCAATATTATTAATCAATATAAAGCTGTGAAAATGTTTAATTTCATTCAAAGGCATTTATATGTTAGCATCATGTTACTATTAGCAGTGCTACATAGCCTAATCCAAGTGTTCTGTGTAATGGACAAAACAGTACCTCAAAGAAAGTGCCATTCACCAGGCCAAGTTATGAGACACGTCTGTGGAGAGGCAAGTCAAACACCTACCATGAAATACAGGTTTTTCTTTTATTCAGTATTTTTGGTGGAAATGTTACATGGTGGGACTTGAAAATGTCAAAATATAGAACATTTAGAATTTTCTTACCAAGACAGTTTAATAGTAGTTTTCTAGTAAGAGTATTTGTGTGTGATGGTTTGAAAGTGAAACACTGGAGGATTCTGAGACTATTTGTCAAAGTGAGGCGTTCAAAGATATGAGCACGTGACACTTCCTGCTATTGTGCTGCTGGACTCACCACAACTGCAGTTTATGTAACAGGGGCTACACAGGGCAGAACAGGGCAAAGAAGTCTAACATCAAGTACAGAGTAATATTCATGTGTGCAGAGAATACATGTTAAAAGTACATGAAGCCGTAATAATGGTTTTGGATCTTTAAAGTCCTAGTGCTTAACATTAATAAATAATAAATAAAACAAAATGGCAGTTAAATAAAAGCCATGTCTGCTTGTCAATGCAATCTTGTCTGATGTTAGCCAAACTGGCAACCTCTTTTCCATCAGCCTTCCCCAGGACAGCTGTGGCTCCAATACCACAACCACCACTGTAAAGCACTTTCTGTGTCTTTAAAGGTGCTATATAGATCCAGTCCATTATTATTATTTATTTATTACTTCAATACAGCATACAGTTCACCTGGTCATGTTACAGATCAGGTCTGTGGAGAGGCAAGCAAGCTCACAATAGAGATACAGGATGGATGGCTGAAATTATATAGCGGGGCTTTAACTAAAAAAGGCAACACTTGATTTTATACTGCATATAATTGCGCCTACATCATATATATAGCAGCATATAACAAAACCTAAGACACAATACGAACCTTTAATAATAATGGCCCAATTACATGAAACCTAAGTCCTTTGTCCTATAACCCTACATGTAAGTACAATCTAATACAGGTTGGTACTATACAATATTACCTACAGCAGATTTCATTATAGGGCTGCCAGTATTAACGGATAATACAGATCTGCTGAAGTGTATTAGGCGGAGTGGCAGCTGGCTTCTTATCGTCCATAACGTCCTCAAACATCATAAACCCAGTGAGGCGTGAGATGGAGGCGTCGGTTTTCAAATATTTGTTCTCTGTGGCACGTTGAGTAGAGGAGGAGAAATCATATCTGTGCACAATGAAAAGACTGACATCAAGCCATGAAAAATTACCAGTTTTGGCAATAGCTGTCAGGAAGCTGTTATCATTAGATATTTGGATTGATAATTGCTTCCGGTAAAAGCAAGAAAGTGAGTGTGAATGAGCAATTGGATAGTTTTGGTTTGTACATCTCTGCGACTGTTTCAATGTTTAAATGTCTGTAGATGTTTCTTCCTCAGTTCTTTTAAAGCCACAACATGTAACTTTTTAGACAAAAACAGACTAAAATAAAAGCATGTTGTGTTTATTGCACTGAAGAACATGCGTTCTTACTATGAGCTGGCCTCCACCTGCTTGTTTCCATGAAAATGTTGTTCCTTTGACTATAAACTTCCATTGTATGGCATAAAATGTATGGAGAATGTTCTGAAGTATGATTTTTTATCTTCGTTTTCAATTTAATTGCAGGTGATGTGCAACTTTTGAAAGTTACATACTGTGCCTTTAATGTACGCCTCACTGTTTGTTTGTTTGTTTGTTGTTTTGTTTGTTTCTTTGTTTGTTTGTTAGTTGTTTTTTCAGTTTTTTGTTAATTTCAATTAAGAAAATAAATATTTTAATGTGTACCATAAATAGTACTGTTATGACATAAAAGTGTAACATGTGAAATATTGTAAATGACACAAAAAGAAGATTATGTATTTTTGGTCGTGAAATATCTCAATTTCAAAATCATTGTTCAAATTACAACCTTTAAAACCTCTTTATCAAAGACCACTCCTGGAGGAAGGAGGGATTACACCGCCAAATTGTTTATACCTCAGTAAATCTTGTCACGTTCTACCTCTGCTTCTCAAATTGCCCAAACCTCAAATCCGGTCTTTACAAGGAAAAGGTCTAGACAGGAGTGAGTAGTTTTAGGATTTTAAAGATATTAGAGGCCGTAGCACAGCTGTTCTGTTCTGTTTCTGTGAGTTAGCTAAATGGCTGTGTAACACTTGAGAGCACAGGGGGATGAAAGTCTCATTTAAAGGGATTGAAGTCTGCACCTGTCACATGTGACTCAAGCCTATAGTCTATAGTGTTTACAGGAATATGTGTTCTGTGCATTTTAAAATACAGGGAAGAGATTTTGTAAAGAGAGTTGTTGGTTCTGCCATATTTTACTGACTTTAAGTTCTTTAACATGATGTTGCTTCATTAGAACATATGGAGAAAGCATGAAAAAAATATAAAAGGTAATCATCTTTTGAAAAATAAAATCCACAGGACTAGTCTTGTCCCGACACTAAGGAATAGACTTGATACTCAATACTGATCCTGATATTACAATGATAATTAAAAATACCCAAAACAAAACACTCTTTCTTTAGACAGTAGAAGATGGTTTTCAACATTGAATTGTAGTAATTTCTTTTATATTACCATTTAGGCTTATATCTGTGTAATCTGTGTTATTTAAGCATCTACTTTTTTTTTTTTTTTTGGTTGCTATATTCTACACATTCTGCACTTGAAAATAAAGTTGCCGTAAGTACTTTGATCACTTTGGGATGGATTTAAATTTGTATTTGTCCTTGCTGATATACAAAGAGTAAATTGAGAGCCTCTGAAGAGTTATGTTTAATCTGTTGTTGCAAATGAACTTTTCAGGTCTTAATTACAAATTTTGAGACGTTTCGCCACTAAAATATGATAAAGTGTGTTGATTTGTGTAAAATGTTCAATGTTCATGTGCAACAACAAATCAACAATGCACAATGCTCTCTCTGAGAGGCTTTTAGCAAACAGCTTTGTAATTCATATAGAACTTATCTGCTGTCAAGAGCGGAAGTCAACCCCAATGACGATGACGGTGCCCAGGGCAACGTCTGGAATAAGGTGAATCTAAAATAACATGTATCAGTGACTGTCTCTTTGTGTGTGATAGCTGTACATCGTGTCCATTTTCAGACACATTCAGCACTCGGTTTGACTCTGTGACCTTTGAGCCTGCAGCAGTGTCTCAGCTGTCCTCAGGCAGGTGTCCTCTCTGTGTGTCCTCTGTGTGAAGAGACAGGTTCAAATGCACATGCACCCCCCCGCCCCTGTCTCTCTTTCTTTCTCTGTCGCGTCTCTCCTCCTCTCGCTCTTTCTTTTTCTCTCTTTGCCTCCCTTTCTCTTTTTCTTTTTCTCTTGTAAAGTATACTATTATGACCTTTAACTTCTATAGTTAAAACATGTATTTTTGAGCACTAAAACACCTGTAATCAAATAAATACAAGATAGAAACATATAATACCATACTGTGGGACATTCCAGGCAATGCAATAACATCTCCATGGAGACAAGGTGACAGACCCTCTACCATAAAAAATACATAGGGCAGTTTTAAAGTATTTGACTATAGACACAAAGCACTAATCATCATGATGAGGACCATATGACAGATAAGACCCACTTGAGAAATTGGATGCCATTCGAGTGCGTTCTGGGGAAAAAAGTTGACAGAATATAATGCATATTGGTCTACAGGGGGTCTTTGTCAAACTTCTTCCAAAAGTCTCTCTCTCTCTACTCTACCACCTCTTTTCTCCTCCTCTTCTCTCCTCTTTACCTTGCACAGAGCTAACACAAAGATAGGCGTACTGTTTGTGCGATTGGCCTTTGCACAAACACGCCTGTCACTTGTCTTATCTAAATGGTGGGTTTCCGCTGAATTCGTCTGCCACATCCTGCATGTGTCTCACCCTCCTCCCCCTCCACCTCCTCCTCTTCCTCATGTCCCAATATCAACCACAACAGACTCCTTCAAAATGTACCGCCCCACTTTTAGAACCAGCATCCTCTTTCTAAACTCACTTCATATGCTCTACTTTCTTACAGCTGATCCACTAAAGGTGCACTATATAACTTTTCTGGTGGAGAGTCTGCCACTTGCTTCTGGAATGTTTCATGGTACGACATGTTAGATTTAAGATTTATTTTTATTGAAGCATAATACATTATACAGGAGAATGGATGGTGACCAAACCATAGACCGTATACATAAATGGACATAGCTAACCTGCTTGCTGCCATGTCCCAAATAGGGAGTGAGAATGGGCACGCTTCTGAATCCACAGACTCTGGGTCCAATTTACTTTCTGTTGAAAAACAGTCGCACCTCTCTTCGTAAGTGTTGCTGTCACACTCGTCATTAGCCCACAAAGTCAAACACTATAGGTGACATCACATCCATTTAATCTACTTCTTTACACAGCTTATGAAACAAACCCCTCAGGAGGCTAAAGATGTTGTAACCTCCATATACATTGCATGTAGAAATGCTTGCTTTTAATGACTTTATTTATGAGCAATAAAATACCTGCAATCGATTATGCAAGATAGCAAAGTATAATGCCATACTGTGGGGCATTCAATTTCAAGACAAGCATAATGGACCTTTCACCAGAAAAGGTACTCAGTATGCCTTTAGTGTACTTCACCATATTTGTACACTAAAGCACTAATCATTGAGGGTTAATGAGGTAAGCCACACTTGAGAAATTGCATGCCATTGGTCTAGACTGTTGCACCACAAGCTTCAGTTTCCTCTTTTTTGAAATAAACAAAATCGATCACAAGGAGGCATGCAGTGTGAGAAAGGCTTACACAATTGTTTTTTCGTAAATAGTTGTTGTTCTCTGTGGTCTACCGCTTGAAAAACAAGTACATTTCATAAGAATGAATGTACAGTTGAAATCAGAAGATTACATACACCTTTTCCCCTCACTGTCTGATATGAAATCAAAGTAAACTTTTCAATGCCAATTAGAATTACCAAAAAATCTTTTGATTACCTAAATGCCAGAATAATGAGAAGGATTTTTTAAAGTAAATTTTTTATTACTTTCTTCAAAGAAGTTTACATACATTTCATTAGTATTTGGTACCATTGACTTTAAACTGTATGACTTAGGTCAAATGTTTTGGATATCCTTCTACAAGCTTCTCACAGCAGTTAGAATTTTGGTCCATTCCTCCAGATAGAACTGGTGTAACTGAGCCAAGTCTATAGGCCGCCTTTCTTGTACATGCCTTTTCAAGCCTGCCCATAAATTTTCAATAGGATTGAGATCAAGGCTTTGTGATGGCCACTCCAAAACACTGACTCCGTTACCCTTAAGTCACTTTGTAACCAGTTTGGCAGTATGCTCCAGGTCATTGTCCATTTGGAAGACCCATTTGCCCCTAAGCTTTAACTTTCTGGCTGATGTCTTGAGATGTTGCCTCGGTATTTCTTTCCTCCTGATGCCATCTATTTTGTGAAGTGCACTAGTTCCTCCTGCAGCAAAACACACCCCAACACATGATGCTGCCACCCCTGTATTTCACAGCTGGGATGGTGTTCTCATAGTTGCAAGCTTCCACCTTTTTCCTTCCAAACATAATGGTGCTTGTTATGGCCAATTTAGTTTTGTCAGACCACAGGACATGTCTCCAAAAATTCAGGTCTTTGTCCCTGTGTCCATTTGAAAGCTGTAATCTGGCTTTTTTATGTTTTGGAGTAATGGCTTCTTCCTGACAGAGCCCATGTTGGTGCTGTACTCATTTCACTTTGGATATTACTCTGACACTCTTACCAGCTTCATCCAGCATCTTCACAAGGTCTTCACAAGGCACATTTTCAGAACTGATCTCCTTCCTGAGCGGTATAATGGCTGGGCATGGTGTTTATACTTGTATGTAATTGTTTGAACAAATGACTGCGGCACATTTAGGAATCTGGAAAGTCCACATTTCTCTTCCTGGTATCTTGGCTGATTTCTTTTCACTCTCCCATGATGTTACACAAAGAAGCGTGTTTCATTTGTTCCTTCAGATACATCCACAGGTGTGTCTCTAATTAAGTCAAATGTTGTCAATAAACCTATCAGAAGCTTCTTAAGGCATGACATCATCATCTGGGTTTTCCCAAATAGTTTAAAGTCATAGTAATCTTACTTTATGTAAACTTCTGACTTTAAAGAAAGTAATGAAAAATTGTCTTTAAAAAATCCTTTTCTCATTATTCTGGCAAAAAAATGTAGTCTGATTTCATGTCAGACAATGAAAAATATATAGTGTATGTAAACTTCTTCATGACCTGCTCATCTGTGTGGAGATGTAATTGCTTTGTTCCACAGATGCTATGAAACATATTTATGTTCATGAGAAGAAGAGAGAAGAACTCGGGCTAAATATGCAGGGTTTGTGTGTTAAACATGTGTGAATGAAACATAACACGATGCCAGGTCTGTTTGTGCTGAGGAAACAACATTATAACAGATCAGAAAAGAGCGTAATATGGGCCCTTCAATGTACAAAATTGAAAACTGTAGGTAGTCTTTTCACCAAAACACATTTTAAATCAAATATGCTTTGGTTGTACTTGTTTTTACTTTTACACTTCAAACTAAATTTTTGACAACTCTCTCCATCTATGTCAGCATTATAATATTACACTTGAACATCCCCAGTCCTTCAGTAAAGAGGCTGTAACACATGGCACATTCCACTGCTCTGCACCATCAGCCACTATGACGCATGTGTGAATACAACTGGACAAAAGAACTGACCAAGGGGACAGCAAAGAGGAGAGAGTGGGTGATGGGGGGATAGAAGAGGGAACGGGGCAGGGAGAAGAGAGGGGAACAACAGTGAAAGAGAGGAGTGAAGGGAGTCAGCGGTGAAAAAGAAGTAAAGAGAAGAAGAGAGAGGGGGTAAGAAAAGGGATAAATGGGGACTGAGAAAGAAAGGGAGCAAAAGAGAGGGCATTGGCAGAGAAGAGAGGGGAGATAGATATAGAGAGGAGGAAGTACAACATGAGAGAGTGAGAGAAAGAGAGGGAGAGAAAGGTGGGGAGCATAGAGAGAGATTGGAATGAGAGAGGAGGGATAGAGAAAGCGGAGAAGGGAAGGAAAGAAAAGTGGCAAGAGAAAAAAAAGGTAAGTGAAAAGAGTAAGGGGTGTGGCAGAAGACGGAGAGAAAGGTAACAGAAAGTAAAGTAAGAGCGAAGATGGAGTGACGGGGACAGAGAGAGGAAGAGAGAGAAGAGGGGGCAAGAAAAGGGAGACAGGGGAGAGGGGAGGAGAGAGACATAAAGGAGAAGCGAGAGATGGGAGGGAGAGAAAGAGGGCTATGAAGGGAGTTAGTGGGAGAAAGGGAAAGACAAAGAGAGGGGGAGTAAGAGAGGCAGAGAAAGATAGAGGAGAAAGAGAGAGGATGAGATAGAGAGGAATAAAGGGAGGAAGACCAGGAGAGAGAAGGCGACAGTGAGAGGGATGGAGAGACAGACAGAATCGGAGAGTGAGAGAAGAAGGAAGGATAAAGAAAAAGAAACGACAGAGAGAGACAAGAGAGAGATAGGGAGGGGGAGTCGAAAGACTTAGCGAGAGAGATTGACCACATTGGCCTGCATTGGATCAGCTGGTGTCCTGGAATGAAAGGAGCGTGATCAACCCCCGCTCCACAGAAATGGAGTGACCAGTGGGACAAAGCCTTTCCCTGGGAATAATCAGGCCACAGCTCTGGTCTGAAGGAGGTGAAAGAAAGCATTTGTGTGAGGAATCTAGGGTCATACATGTCTCTGCACATTCCACACGATTCTAATGACAATAAAAACTATGTCAGTGCCAACAACAAGATCTATTCTCGCCACCTCGCGCGAAATCACCCTAAAACATTGGCAAGCCAGGTTTACAAAAAAATACATTTGGAAATTTGAATTTTGCAAGCACTTTCTCATGAGTGCTTGTGGTCTGTAAAGAAAGCTCCTACTGGCTGAAAGCGAGTTATTATAATATAAGGAGAATGCCACAAAAATTTCCCTTAAACGATTACAAACCACATTGTAACGACTTGATATTGTTGATAACTTCTTAAATGTTAACTTTGCAACCACTTTCCCATTAACAATTATGGTCTGAAAAGAAAGCTCCTAGAATCAAATAATATTCATAAACACAAAAGTAAAATTTTTGAATTAAGTTGCCGATAACTTAAAATTTTGACATTTCCGACCACTTTCCCATCCATGCTTGCGGTCTCTAACAAAAGCTCCTATTGGCCTAGTACAATGAGACCACAAAAGTTTCATTTTTATTCACTTTTTCTTTTTTTTCTAGATTTTTTCCAACCATCAATACTTGTGATCAGTTAAGACGGTTCTTACAAATAAATAATATTCATAAACACATCAGTTACATTTTATTTACCACATTTTTAAATCTAACTTTGATAACTTTTCGGGTTTTTAACTTTCCAAACACTTTCCCTTCAAAGGTTGTGGTCTGTAAAGAAAGCTCCTATTGGCTGGAAGCAAATAATAAGATAAGGCATATTACAAAAGACCACATACTCTAAGTTTATTTCTTGTTTTCAAAATTTCCCTAAAACCACTCCAAATCACATTTTGAAACCTTGATGTACAGATAGAATAATTTTCCTAACTTTGCAATCACTTTCCTATTAATACTTGTGGTTTGAAGAAACATGGAAGTTCTTTTTTTGTTTACCACATTTTTAAACCTAAAATGTTTTTAACTGTAACAATTTCCTCTGAACACTAATGGGTTGTAAAGAAAGCTCATATTAGAATCAAATAATATTAGAAAACACATTAAAGTTTTGCTCATGAAATTTCCCTAAAACCAAAACATAAACCAAATAACAAAATAATTAATTTGTTGATATCTTTTCTGATTTTAACTTTCCAACAATTCCCATCAACCCTTGTGGTGTGTGAAGAAAACTCCTATTCAGAACTGAATAACAGGCATAAAATACAAAAACGCCACAGTTGTTTATTTTGAGAAACTTGGGTAAAAAATAAGACAAGCCTAAAAACTTACAAAAGGTTGTTTTTACAGAATCTTCATTTTAATGTTAGCAAATTAATTTATTTGTCACGCATGCAGTAAAAACAGAACAAAAAGGATTCTGTACATTGGCAAATTAAAATAAATAAATAACTTAAACACAAGTTATGTACAAACTTAGAAAGGCCACTTGAAATGTCCATTAGTCTTATTCACAAACAGAGCCACTTTGGTCTCTTTTCACTCTTTGGTGCTATACATCCTTGGGTCCTGGCGTTACCATTAACCACAATAGGTTGCATTCATTTTCTAGATGGAGGACAGGACCAGAGTTACTTTATGGGTGATGTATATAATAAAAACTACAAACTGAGAATCCAAAAATGTCTAATTTGCTTATGTCTGTGTCAGTAACTTAAATTTTTAACATTCTGGCTTAAAGGTTCTATATAATGCAATAATAGGCAATATTAGGCTCTTAAAATTACAAACTTTTATATTTTTATGAAGTTAGCCTATAGTATTTTCATGTTGGGTTTCAGTTTCATCTTATAGCTGCCATTTTGAGGACAATTCAAAATTTATAATCGTTTGTTTGGTATTGCAATGGCAACAGTGCTAGTTTTTCCATCACCCTTATACCCCATGAATGTGTACAGAAAACAACAAAAATCCACATTTTTATAAAAATAACCCTAACCACCTTGTTCTGACTTTTGTGCCAGTTTTTGTTTCATGTTGATAGGCCCAGTAATTGCAGAGATATTAACCATAAACCAGGTCAACACATCTGCATTTGACACAGAAAACTCTCCCATGGAATTCAGACCTGTCCTCCATCTCTGTTTAAACTATAGATCCTTCGGAGTGTTACAACATCACGTGAACTTATTTCTATTATTACTAGTTACAATTTGCTCTCTTCCTCCTCTAGCGGCAAGTTCAAACCCGGAATGAATTTTAGAAGCCGCCTTCGAAAGCTTTTTGGTTTATTTTTCCTTTGCAGAGAGCTAAACCCTCCTTGCTTTTCTGCTGGGGTTATTGTCGCCGATTGTGGCCTGGTGTAGCTTCTTGTACTAGCGCTGCGAGTTAGGTGTGTTTTAGCCGTAGTAAAGAGTTCACTAGCCGGTCGTAGCCGCCTCTGGATTGACCGCAGTGGTTTTTGTTTAGCGTTTTGGTTGGTGTGATCAGAGTCCACACTGCCGTCGGGTTGGTAGACACAGGTTTGGTAGAGTGGATCATCATCGGTCGCGGTGCTGAGGAGGCTGGCACTGCTGCTGGTACTGTCCGTTCCCCTGGTGCCTCTCGGAGCTGTGATGGGACTGGGGGTGCCCACACTGCCATAGATCCCAGCCAGCTCCAGGGACTCGTATATAGCAGCGTCGCTCATCACTATACCTGGAAAACAAAAGAACAACATTTAGTGTTTAACTTACTCTTGAGTGTTGGTCATTAGTCTACAATGTAAATCAATTTGATCACGATATAAAAGTAAGTATACTCTGATATGGGCTTAAGACATAAGCTTTTTCTAGTATTTAAAGGCGCACAGTGTAACTTTTCTGGTAGAGGGTGCGCCACCTGTTTGTCTCCATGGAGATTGATTTGCCCAGAAAGTCCTACAATATCACATTAAAGTAATTTATTTAGAATTTATTCAATCACCTCTCATCTCTCAACAGATCAGACCTTTAACTTGTCTCCATGGATATACAAAAGTTCAATGCCATACTGAATAACATCCAGAAGAAGCAATAACATCTCTCTACCCTCCACCAGCATTTACTTTTTTATTTTTGAGAAATGGCTGTGATATTTTTGAACCCTGCATATATGACCTGGAGTCTGAATTTCTTTAACAACTGCAAATAGATAGGGGATTGGAGATAAAAGGTTAGTGGGGGTTGATTTATTTACAAAGTATGTTAATGAGGTAAAAGTATATGAAACTAAATCCTTTCTTCATGATATCCTGTTTTCATGCAAGACAATACTTTCTTAGAAACTTACCATGAACAAGCCTCTGCTCCTGCACCATCAGTGACCGATACTCGTCCCATTTCTCATGAAGAGTTTGCTAAAAAAAAAAAAAAAGTAAATTTGTGATAGTAACATATTGAACTCTTAGTAAAAGGTTAAACTGCAGATGTCAGCCAATGAATGCACAGGTCATCTGACAATTTGATGTATGACTTCTCCAAGACACAAAAGAGCAAAGCATGCATAAACATCAGGAAATAATAGTGGAGCTGTTTAATGCATCAATTTGAGAGCAATGTGAAAAATGTGTGACCACATGCTCCAGTAATGATCCCATGTGTGTCCGACAGAGGAGCTACACTGTCCAGCAAAACAAACAAGACACATACAAATATTTCAAAATAAAGAGTGTGCACAAAAGCTGATAAATGTTCCAAAACTACACACATAATATTTAAATGATGAAGAAAGAAAATTAGAAGCGTAGACCTCTGCCAAGGACTTGTCTCTTTCTCTCAATGATAAAGAAGTGCTTAAACCTGGAAATCTTCTAGTTAAGGGCAGTGACAACGAAACGTTTTAAAATTACAACCTTCGTTCTAAAATTTTGAAACCAAAAAATATTTCATTAACAAAGTTTACACTGCAGAGACCTTTTGCAAGTCTACAGGAAATGCAAAGAAGATTAGTGTTTAAGGTTAAATACACTAAAATTCACTATATATGCTTAGATTTGTCAATTCATGGGTTTCTGTTATAGGACACATTTTGATGACTGTGGATTGTGTTTCAATTTTATTTAACATGTAAAACTAACCATCAGGCCCTCAGTGGTTTAGACAGAGACAGCTGCTGCCATTCTTGTCAAAACTCATCCACTTAAAGCCACTTGTTCAGGGTGGAATTCACTGTCGACATATAAGAATGTGGATAGTGTCTGTTTTGTGCAGAGAGCTAAAGGCAGCTAGTCAAACAGGTGCCGCTAAAGGAGGACAGGTGAACAAGCTGTGGCCTAAATATGACTTTTGACTAACAATGACCCAGACAAGCACTACCCTGACAAAGCAAAAACACAATGAGAAACCGGGGTGGAGTAGAGAACGCTAGAGTGGACATAGCAACTGCTGCCTTGGCTCCTTTAAACATTAATTATGTATTTTTAATATTGCCCGCCTGACTCTATTCAGGAGATATGGCCACAGATCCATCAGAAATGTGCCTGTAAATGTCTCAAGAGATTCAAGAGATTGCACAAAGAGTGAATGGACGATAAAATTAACCACAAAAGTAGCATAATCTGCAGTCATAAAAGTGATATTTATGCACAAGTTTGTTTTATCTTTGAATGGGACTCCTCTTGGAATTTCATATATCTCGGAATTATATAGCCTATTACCAGGAAAATGCAATGTTGTGGATGACAATGTAGAAGTTCAAAGGCCTAACTAATAATTTCATTTAAAAATAATAAACGCATTTCAAGGATTATAGTTAATTTAGTCAGACTTAAGTTTTATCACTGATGTCATGTTTAAAACATTGCAGAAAATAATCATAAGCATTTCGTTGTTAGCAGCTGATGGGTTACCTACTGTGGGAGTTTGGAAATTGAAAGCTAACAATAAAACAAAGTCAACTGAAAACACTGTCAGATCTACCGAAAATATATTCTACTGTTCAATCCACGCACCAACACTAACTAAACACCAACTAAACACAAAAAAAATAAATTAATATAAAAAATTATGATAAAAACTACCTTTAGATACTGCAGTCTTGCCTCCAGTTCTGCTTTCCGTATCGAGTCGCTGTAAACTGTCTCTAGTCTGTAAATAAGAAAATAGCCAGAATTAAAAAACATGACAGAGAAGATGAACTTTATTTGAAAAAAAAAAAAAAAAACGACGACGACTCAAAACAGGAATCTCGAGAAACCAAATCAAAGACTCTTTTTATAAGCCTTACAGTCAGTTTAAATCCATGTTTCACACTTTATAAAGGAAAAAAGAAGGTCAAGTAACACAGTTCCTATTGACTTTTATGGTAGTGAATGCTTTGAATCACATGATGTTGACACTATATTTAATGCTTTTACACCATGAGGAGTTGCTAGTGTAATTTGAAGTGGGGGTCTGCAACATGGCCTGCATGGCTTTGGACTGTGTAGTGGTTAACCTCACAGTTTTTATAGATTTCTTTTAAATGTACAGATGTGCTCGCTAATTGACCTTTTACTGTTTTACAAGCAAGTTAAAAGAAGAAAGGAAAAGAGTGGTTTTATTAGACGTATACTAAACAAAAGAGGAAGTTGAAACTATGGTAGCGGATATTTAAGACAAATTTTAGGTGACTGTTCAAAGTGCATAATATTCTGCACTTTATTAATAATATTATTGTGAATTAAAATATCACTATTTCTTCAACTAAGGTATGTTGGTTATCTTAAGAGTTCTATTCTAAGAACTAGGACAACCATAGAATTATTTTTCTTATTCTTTCTGATGTAATTCTACAAAAAAAAAAAAAAAAAGAAAAATTGGGAAAATTATGAATACTCTAGATTATGGAAAGAAATATTAAAACTTAATGAAACTTATTGGTAATATGGCTTTAGTTGGGCTTAGCAGAATATCTGATAGAAAAGTAGAAAAGTACACACCTGAGAGAGTTTCCACAGGCCTTGATGAGCTGCACAATTTCTTTATGTCGAAATCCCTCCACTGTGGCCTCGTTCACACTGGAGATGGTGTCACCTGCGAAATTGAAAATTTAATATTTGCAATTTTCTAGTCGCAAAAGCTGCAGTAGAGAGCCAAATGTCCACTCTCTATGAAGTCATGTAAAAACCTGTCAACCCTGTAGTTTAGATCTCTAAACTGTCTTCTGAAATGCTGATGTTTCTGGGTGCTTAAATGTAAAGAGAATGTTGTCTGGAATACTAAAACTTCAAACTCGATTTCATATGAAAGTATGAGGATTGATACTTGTTTCAATGTCACAGCAATGATTAAAAAAACCTTTTAGACCAAGACTGCTCAAAAATTCTCGAGAAAAGGCCACATTTTGTCCTGTTTATTTATGTTCTTGATAGTAGTTTTAGAATGAATTATCATCAAGGTATCAGTTACTTTGAAAACCCTTTGAAAAATCTTAATTACATATTTAACATTCAGCCATAGACCATTGTACACAGAGGCTAGTGGAGTGTCTTGCCTAAGGACATGACAACAGCTTTGGATTGAATGAGAGAAGCAGGCCACATGTTCAACAGAGCAGACTCATCTCTCTTTTATAGCTCATAAACCTCATGTGTGACACAAATGTGGAAACGTGGCAGACAGTTGATCCAAAGAGCCACTAAATAAAACCTCCTCAAAGTCAATGGGTGAGTGACTGTAGTGGCAACTCTTAATTACACTTTAATAGTCAATAGGACTGTACAGTATATCACCAAGGCCCATTCAAACTGGTTTAGGGTCCTGGTCGGGTCCTGCCATGTTCCAGTTGTGTTCCAGCCATATTCAGGTCAGGGTTTAATTCGGGTTGGGTCCTGGATAGGTTCTGTTCTAGTCCTTGTTCAGTCCTAGTCTAGTCCTGGTTTGGTCCTATTCAAGTCCTTGATTAGTCCGAGTTAAGTCGTAATTTAGTCCAGAGTTAAGTCGTAATTTAGTCCCAGTTTTCCGTTATATGTGCAAATGCATTATAGCAAAATTAGTCAACACAATATCCCTATGATAAGAATATATTGTAATGTTTCCAAATTTCCCCCTTACAGAGCCTAAAATAATAATGTTTTGTACATTATAATTTCAGGCTCTGTAAGAAATGTATATATTTAATCTTTATCCTGCTTTAGACTTTTTTGATGACACATTTTCACTAATACATCAAATCATTTACAATCCATTTATGGTCTCCAAATTGTACCAAACCTCAACTCTTTTTATATCCACCGATGAACGCACATGCCTTCCCTCTTTTCAAATCGTCCGCTTTATCTGAGCGTAGCAATGAGGTCATTGTGTCGCAGGTTTAGAGGAACAATGAACTAACCTCAATAAGAATGTAGGAAGTGAAACTCAGATGCAGAAGAACAGAACTAACGAAGTGGCAAATCGCCTCAGAGCAGCAAGTCACGCTCAGTAGAAGTAGTGCAACCCTAACCTTATTTCATTTTGATTACAGAAATTATTCTTCACCCCATTCCTTTTCCAGCTAGGTTAAGCATTTTGGATTTTTTCATCAGGGTTTATGATTGATCATTTGTAAAAACACAGATTTTGTCTATGTTGTAACTAAACTAAACTAACTTACTAATTTATTTATTATACATTTAAAAAGTCTGTTTGTCTCCTTTGTTTTTGCTTTGCCTGAAATGTTCCACTCTCTATCTCCATGGCGACAAGCAGATGACGCCACCAAGCCAAATTACAAGTCAGGTCTTTTGAGAGGCGACCTCATTCACTATAAGGATGTATGTGAGTTTAAAAGTGTTTAAAATGTTTTGCATTTTTCAATTACAGTTGTATTTATTGCTAGAGATATGTTTAATGCCCTACTCTGGAGCATTCCAGGCAAAGCAATAACATCTCTATGGAGATTTTTCACGCCATATTTATGGTAGCCAAGAATTGCCACATAAGGTCAATGATTCTTGTGCATTTCTCCATGTAAATTAAGTCCTGCTAATTGTGGCACTGCTACTACTAGAGAAACCATTTATCTACTTTGATCATAAATAACTAGACATCATTTACTACTACAAAGGGAGGTAATTTCGCGCACACTGCTTAGATAAATTGTGTGATTGTGAGCTGGAAAATTAGTCTGTAAACATTTGGACTTCCTTAAAAGCCCTGCCCAAATAAGGAGCACCTTTGTAGACATTTGAGGTGGCAGTTGGCAAACAACAAACCGTCACAGAACTTGGTCACACTTACTTCCATTTTGGAGTTATTTTTAGATGTTTTTAAATAGAAAAAAATAACTCACCAACTTTGAGTCCGCAGCGCTGTGCTGGGGAATCCTCATGCACTTTACAGACAAACGTGCACATCTCCACTGTGTTTTGGTCCTGGTGATGCAGTCCATATGTCTGAAAATTATAGAAAAATAGAGATTAAGGTGACCAGAAAGTAGAAAAAGTGGCACAGATTTAGTGTAAGAGTGAAATTTGGTAAGACATGATTTTTTCAGTTTTGAAATTAATAGGTGCAGTATGTCATTAAACTTTTCTATCTTCATGTTGAGAAGCTGGGGACACCACCAGGCTGGATTACTGCTCAGATCTGTCAGAGGTGACCAAGCACTCAGTAAAAACTCAAGGTTCTTTTCTTAGCAATAAAACACCTATAATTGACTAATTGACTAGGTTTTATGCTATACTTATTATATATAAAGGCAAAGGAGTCAAAATCTCCATGGAGAAAAGCAGGTTGCATACCTCCCAAAGAAATTGATTAGTTTTACATTCTATTGAGAGCAAAAAGGGGCACTCAAATATTTGAGCCCCGCTATTGTGAATCTGTTTTAACATAATCGTCTTTGACATTTTAATTTACTGAGGCCTAAAAAAGCTGTACAGGATGCAGAAAGGACAGAAAAGACAGACAGGTGGTGGTCCCCAGGTTAAACAGAGTGAGGACATTAACCGACAGAGAACGGACAGGAGATCAGATAAGGTGTAAATGAGCTGAATAGAGGGACAGTTATGCAAATCAGTTATTTTAGTAGTTCAGCTGAAGTTTGGTAGAACAGTAACATTCAAACCAGCATAGCCCTTATCTAATTAATTTACAGCATTTGAATTTCAAATAAATACATCTTTACAGTTGTTCAAAAGGGGCTGAACAATTTGGGAATAGTGTTTCATTATTTTTTTCAGACAAGTGTAAGGCGTGTGATTTAGTTAACTCTGCACACCTTTCATTTGAAACATCGAGTATTAGAAGGGCTAGAATCTATACATTTATACATTTAGACAGGTGTTTGGGTTCTATACACACATCTTCATTTGCTTCATCAGATTTAAAGGGGCACTGTGTAACTTTTCTGACAGGGTGGTCACTTTCTATCAGTTAATCATCATGGAGATGCTGATGCAATGTTTCACAATCTAGTATTGAATTGATCTTTCTTGAAACTGAATTGAAATGTTTTTATTGTTAATATCATAAAAAAAAACCCTCAGCTGCTTGTCTCCCTAGATTAAAGCCATACTGTGGAACATTCCAGACAAAGCAATAATGTCTCTATGGAGGTAAGCAGGCGGCTGACCCTCTGTTAGAAATTTCCATAGTGTGCCATTAAATTCAATAGCAGTTAATGATTCAGTAGTATATTTAAACTTAGACCATTATTATAATTTATTCGACAATATCATGTGTAAATTGCTTTGTTGCCATGGTGACATTTTGTTCCATTGCAGCTTCTTAGTTTTGTTTTTTATATTTCTGTGCAAGGGTCAGGTTGAACTTCCCCCTGTCGTGCGATTCTGAGTCAGACAAAAACACTGCGGCTTCCCCTCACCAAGCAGGTTCAAACAGACTAGACCAGTTACTACAGTCACAAGAGACATTTGAATGTCTTCAAGTAGTCCACATGGGAAAGTTGCAAAAATTCTGAGTAGGTTTGGTTATGATAAAGCGAAAATAAGAGAATGATAAGGTAGTACAAAAACCCATCCATCCGATTAAAAGGTGTACAGTGTAACTTTTGTGGTAGATGTGTGCTACCCACTTGTCTTGTTATAGGTTTGTCTGTATGGTATTACATCTATAACTCTATGTAGACAAGCAGGAGGCACCACAAGGTCAAGTCAAGTACAGTGCATGTTTTTCAAGGTACTAAAAATACCCATAATTAACCTAAATATATTTAATGTCATACTATGGATTAATTCAGGCAAAGCAATACCATCTCCATAGAGACAAGCAGGTTTCACCAGAAAAGTTGTATCTTTAAGAAGAGTTCAGAATCCAGGTATCATAGGGGGCAGAGCATGAAATTATTTATTTGGGACACAATTTAAAAAAACTATAATCATGAAATCTACAAAACACAATTATTTTTGTTTGTAACATTTAAAATCTTAAAAATGTTTGATTTTGTAGCTTTAACCTCAGTTTTAACCTATAAGTCCCAACTAAAATTATGACATTATTTGAACACAAACTAGGGCGGCAAGATTAATCGAAGTTGAAACTATTTGAATGGACGCAATTAACAGTCCCATGATTTCTTTCACAAACAACAAACGTATAGTATTCTGCTTAAAAACTGCTAACCCTGAAGTTTAGATCTTCATTTACATGAGTTTATCAGTTTATAATTATATCGTTTTTTCAATTTCTTTTAAAATATGAACTTTGAGCAGAACATAAAAAACATAAATCGCAAATCTAATCATGTTTGTCAGAAAGATCACAATTAGACATTTTTATCAAATCGTTCAGCCCTGACACTATTCATTTCAAACTTCAAACTTCCATAGCCCCTTGTCCTTTTGCTCAGTGGACTTCCTTCTAGCTACAGTGGACACAGGAAGGGTGGGAGCCTAGGGCGCAGCCATAAATATAACAGCTTCCTTCAGTGCTGTAGTTCTGTAGTTCTGTAAGGCATTTCCATGTGATCGGACCACTAAAAAAATCCAAACCAAAGTGTGTTGTGAGAAAATGTGCTTTCAAACTATTTTAAGAATGGCATCAATAGCAGTCCTGAGACACAGAGGAGGTATTGTAGATAGTGGCCAGAGGGAGACTTCAGATCAGGGAAGATACGGAGGTCAAATGTGCAAAGCTGCTGTCTACTGTGTAGAGCAGGTACTAGTGCATGTGAGCAAACCACATAGACTGAAATAGAGAGGGTCATAAGATGTACACTACCCTGAATACTGTTACTGATAGTAGGAATGCACAATGAATCTCAATCAAAGGAAATCACTATTTGAGTTGACACAATTATCAAATCGCAAAATAACAGAATGTCCTCTGCGAAGAATGAAATGTAGTTTTAAAAATCATATTTATTTTAAGTAAATTTTATCAGCGGTCCTGATCCTAGTTTTAACCAGTTTAGCCATGGTTAAGCTTTGTACATTTGCTTATTCTTCTTACTAATACTCCACTATTGATTCACTATTAAGATGAATGGTTATTTAATCCTTAACATTCCATCATAAGACTTATGCACGTGTCAAGTATTTCAATATTTCCTCTGACTCTCCTCTGGGATTAGCAGTAGGCCTTTTACAGGATTATAGTCAGATTACGACAGCATTGACAGAAAAGAGGCTGATCCAGGTTAAATGAACCTGGGAGGAGCTGGGAGAGGCAGAGTTTAATCTCACCTGGATCTCAAAACCAAACGTCTCCTCATCACTCTTCTCTAGCTCCACCACCTTTCTGTAAAAAAAAAAAAAAAACATCAGTATAACACGAGAAATGCTTGATTCATTAATGATTATCCACTGTAACTTTTCTACTTTCTACAAAATTTCCTGGAGACACTGAAGCGTACTGTGCATTGGGTCATCTTATCTAAATTGCATAAGCAGAGACAGTACGGCTGGACAGAACTTCCTCTATGTCCAAAGTCTGTGGACGTCACAGCGTTTATAATACTGGCAGACTGAAGGACGTCACAGAGCAATCTAATATGCACAGACCACAGCTCATGAAAATGTATGAGAGAAAATGTATGGGACTACTTTTGTACAGTTGGTTGTTTTCAGATGAAGGCAGGAGCCAAAATTCCTCTATCGGTATTAAAATCCAGCCAGATAAAAATTAAACGCTGATCATAGCTGATATTTGGGCTTCTTTTGACAATACATTTTAGTCCTGGTTCGGTCCCGGTTCGGTCCCGGTTCGGTCCCGGTTCGGTCCCGGTTCGGTCCCGGTTCGGTCCCGGTTCGGTCCCCAGTTACGTTCTTTATTAGATCCTGAGTTACCCCCAGTTTCCTGGTTTAGACAAACTCAAGTCCTGGTTTTAAATCGGTTTAGTCACTATGAAGACTTAATTTATTGATTCTCTTTTAGGGGTATTTTTTCATCTTGGTTTAAGGCTAATAAAGCATACATTCTTGGGTTCTTTTTATATATACACCTGATGTTGAACTTGGTAATAGTCAAAGAAGCAATAGAAGATTTTCCATGTTGTACCTTTGTGGTTCTGGAGTCTGTGTAAGAGGCTTCCACTTCTGCAGCCCTCCGTTCTGTCAAAACAAAATCACATGACGTCAAAATTGGCACAAACCTGCGAGAACATTCAGCACCACTTCAGGCTTTCCCCGACTTACTTCCTGGAAACGCCTCCTGTAAACTTTACGTAAACCAGTCGGTCAAGTCTAGAGTCTGTACACGTGTATTTGTTTTGTGGTTGGGTTAAAAACAGTGTAGTGAAACCAGAATCGCGTGCTAACCAGGTAACCCTATTTACTCTACTCACAATGTAATAGCCATCCAATATTAGACTTGCTCTAGATTAGTCACATTTTAACAGTGCAATTTCATAATCATGAGAACTATGACGTAAGGCAAAAATAAAAAGCTGTGGAAATCTTGTTTACTCTTATTCAAAATGTTTTTTTAATCACCAAACCCACGTTATTTAAGAATAATTAACTAAGAATGGATTTAAGAATAACTTTTGCTGTCATAAAAATATGGATTATATTTTGGGATATTTACTTTTTTATGACCAAAATACTTATTTATCTTCAATATTATTTACACTGTGATGGCATTTTATTCTGCTGCTGTTATCCTTGTACCTTTCTGTTACAACACTGAAATTTCTGTATTGTAATAAAGATCTACTTAGGGGTCTAGGTAGGTTCGTTAGTGATCCATGGGCCTATACTAGTCTATGTGGTCTTATAATTGTCCTGATACAGCTCAAGATCATTCTATTCTTAACTTCCGTCCTGTTGATGTCATTTTTTTAGTATTGATACTTGCTCAAATGAGTATCTACTTTCAATACTAGTTTTTCGATGCGTTTGATCTTAATGTTATTAGTAGAAGTCGTCATAGTAATAATAGTAAATCCAAAATTTTATGGTGGATTGCTTTTTTTTAACCTCCTTCATTGAAAACATAAAAACAGGTCTTATTTTGGCCTGGACTAAAAGTAGCTCAGACGTTTTTACTGTTGACCTATTGGGTTTGGTAGCACTTTACAGCAATATCTGCTAATTCCAGCTCCTTTAAGAAAACATAGACCTACATGTAAACATTGGGCCCCGTGCCACAATAACTCCAGTGAGGAAAAACCCAAGGCAACACAGGGTCACTACCTATGTCAACACAAAAGGTATCTGTCCTAAAAAACGCCACTAAATCACTTAAAATGAAGCCACTCAAAGTCAATGCTTTTCTGTAGCCCATGTAAAAGACTGCTTTGTGCTAGTGGCCCTGGTGGTAAAATGTTGCTTTCTTTAAGTTCCAACACTTACAGAATTGTCCCAGTGCAGTCTCAATGGGGGCATTTATTCACCAAATACCCACACAGAGCAGTAGTAGAGGCTGGGGGTCCTGTTTCTGGACAGTATATTGGCTAATGCACTGTTACAGTTGTTATGTTAGAGAATAGAGACTGTAAACATCAAAATAAATACTGGAAAAAATAAAAATAAAATCTAAACATTATATTTGAGTTCTGGTTTAGTCTGGGTTTGGTCTGGGTTTAGTCCTGGTTTAGTTCTTGTGTAGTTAGTTAAACTTCTTACTTTAGCTCTTTTATATTGCTATTTTGGTTCTAGTTTAAATGTTGCTGTTGTAGAATGATTTAGATAGAATTTGTTTAGTCCTAGTTTAAAGCTTATTCAAGATTAAATCTGGTTTTGTCCCTATTTAGACCCTACCTGGTTCCCTCCAACTTTAGTTCTGGTTTAATAAGAATAAATGCTCTAGAAAATAACTAAGGACTGAATCTCTGAGACTTTTGTAAAAGAAAAAAAAAAAAGTTGGTTTAAAAATTGGTGCTGATTTTGATTATTTCCACAATTTAAGTAGCTCAACACTTTGACATCCCAGTAGTTGTAGCATTCCAGCCTCTTGTGCACATTTTACTGTTTAGTTATGGCAGACCATGGCCTCTGTGACAGTGGTGTGTGAGTTTTCCCCATCCCGTTTAAACTGACTTTGAGCTAAAATGTCACTTTTGGCACATGAACACCAAAATAAGCAGAGACTGGACAAAACAGAAGCAGGATACAGAGCCCTCCACTAACATTGTCCCAATGATAAAGTCTATGGTGAGTTTGTCTGACCCAGCTATATGTACATAGTACTCCAGCAGTGCAGATATCATGGGGATATTTAGAATACCAGAACTTACAGACTGAGACAAGAGACTTAAGAATAGAAGAACCAGTTGATGTAAAATTCAAGCTTATTTCTCAAATGGTGGAAAGTCCTGCTGTGCAAATTTCCCCATTCCATCCATGACAGCAGATGCAACAAAGGAGGCCAGCATTTTTACTAATTGTAATCATATTTGAATAACTTTTCTATTTGTCGTTTTGAGTTTCAAATAATGTTTTATTATACAATTGAACTGTGATGGCTGAGTAATTTTCCTCATGGAGCAGTGAGTCTTATGTTTTTGTTTTTTTCCAGCAATAGGCAAAAAATGTTAACAAAAGTTTTTTGATGTATATAGTTTAACCATTATAACACTAAATTGTATATAGAGGGTGCAGTTTGTTGTGAGACTTGACAGAGCAGTTACTCTTTGAGAGACTGGGTGGTCCACAGCCATAGATCACCTATAATGACCTGCTCAGCACTGAGGATATTGCACTCATGTAAACAGACAGGATGCATAACTTCAGGGAAAAATAAAAGTTACACTGTTAATAATAAGACCATGACATCAATACCCAGTGTTTTATTGGTACAACTACTAAAATCTATGATAAAGATTGGTTGACGTTTTGAAAACTTTTTGACCCCAAGTAATGTAAATGGTCATGTAGGCCTGCATAATAATATAGGCAACCTTTTTCTTCAATTTGATATTAATATGAATGACACTGCTATTGATTAAAAGTAGTATGTAAAACTATGTCAGCATTGTATTGATTTACAAAAACAAGCATATTAGTTTGACTGACACAAATACAGTAATGGCTTGAATTTCCCTGTGGACGTTTTGGGACAGAAATGTCAAACTTGCTATTGCATATGAACAAAAATGTATATATGTATAATAATAAACCATGAAATCAATATTTACTCTTCATATTTCTACAATATAAAATGGTTTGTCAATGACTTGCAAATATTTCCCTTGAGAAATGAACGGCACTGTATTTTTGTGGGCCTATTATTTTTACATCATTATAATAGCTTAAACTAAAAGTTGAATAGAGAAAAAAATGTTTCAAATTTTCAATATAGACAGAGGCATATTAGATAATCTCATTTTGTCAACTGTCACGAAACCCAATATAGCGCAAAAACGCGGTAAAAACTACCCAACAGCTGCGGAGTCTTGTCTTTTTAATGAGAAGTTTTGGTTCCCATAGGACAACGACACCTGACAATGCCCCAGCTGTCGCCTTTCTTACCCCCCTCTCACACAAAACTACTTTAATTCACACATGTCTGAACTAAGTTGAACTCCACTCACCTTTTTGAAATTCCTCGGTAGTGTCCCGCCTGAATACGCCAAAGTTTTGTAATTGTACACGTCCGATGGTTTTGTCTGCAAGTCCATTGAAGTCCTGCAACTATCGGATTTGGACGATGGGAAATAAATGTCGTTTTCTTGAGTATTTCCTCCGCTATCGGGTCCGCTGGAGTTGACTTTCTTCACCCTCCTAAACGTCATCTTGGCTTCATGTACGTGCGTAAAAGTGTGCGTAAAAGTGTGCGTAAATTGGACAAAAAACGTGACTTTTTGGCTCCTGGTAACTTTGTATGAAACTCCACGGATGGTCTATGAGTTGTGCGTCTCAGCGTTGAGTGAACCGCAAGTTTTTTCTGAATAAGCAGTGGGCGGAGGCTTTGTGTGATTGACAGGACGGAGAGTCAATCAGAGAGAGGGACGTGCCCAAACAAGTATCCGCCTACGTACACATAGAGGGAAACCGATGATACAAGTATTACTCATCATGGATCAATAAAAATGACTATTTATATAACTGAAATGATCTCATGCTCTGCAAATTATCTAACAAATGAAAAAAATATATAAATAAATAACCAAGATCTATAAAAAGATGATGACTAATTGGCAAGTATCAGGCCACTTTACCCCCTCAACTTGGTAACTCAATTTCTTCCTTTAGTTTTCCATCTATTTACAACCACTAATATTGCATTCTATTAGTTTTACTTTTTTTATTTACTCTGCATGCTATTCGTAATAGTTTAGACCTAGTTGAGTCCTAGATTAGACTTTGTTCAGTTCTAGTTTAGTCACAGTAAATGCTACCAGGAAGTAACTGAGATACGGATTTCTGGGACTTAAAAAAAAAAATTGAATTTGGAGTTTTTTCAGTCGTTATTTTCTTTTTTTTAAACTTTATTTATTGTGTATACCTCAACCAAAGTGTATAACAGAGTATGTTATTCGTAACCTACCAATGACATTGTCTGTCTGATCACTGTGAATATTACTTACATATTATTACTTACTTATTATTTACAATAGCTTACTATAACCCATTGTAAATATGATTTTGTATAAAATAAAACACATAGAGGGAACCACAAACAAATATTTTATAATGTTTTGTAATTTTGTGTTTAGTCGTTAGGCCAGTCTTGCTTATAATTTACACTTTTGGAGCTACTGTACTTCTTTCTTCTTTCACAACCTCTTCTTGAGCAGAACTGCCATAAAATTTGATTGACTATTGCAGTCTTTTGGGAACTGTCTTCGGCATTCTTCTTTTATTGATTTAGTTTAAGACATAATCCTAATTTTATTTGTTCATTCGTTCTTAACTGTCTTTCAATATGCAACTTACCTTTCGAGTTTTACCATGTGTATCAACTGTCTTAACACTAAAACCAGTCTTGTAAACCTGGTGCAGTGCTGCATCTATACATCATAAAAATATGTAAAGAAGAAAAAAGAATCACGCTTCTGCAGTAAAAGTGCACTAGGTAACGTTCTTGATGGAGGGTCTGCCACCAGCTCATATTCATTGAGATTCAGATGTTATCGTCTGGAATGTTTTACAGTAAGGCATTAAACTTATCCATCTCCATGGAGACAAGCCAATGACACCCCCAGGCCAAGTTGCAGGTCAGGTTTGTGAAGAGGCGATCAAGGTCATATCAAAAATGTATGAATGAAATAAAAACATGTATAATTAAATAAATGCTAAGATAGATAAGATGAATGCCATACTGTGGAACATTACAGGCAAATCAATAGTATCTCCATGGTGATTGCACCCCAACAGAAGCATTACACGGTGCACCTCCAAGTAATAAATGATGCACACACATTACAACATATTATTATTGCTGTTGTTTATTTGATGTCATGATGCAGTTTCATTATTACTTACATTTACTTTCAAGTACCACCATACCACAGTTAAAGTCCACAAGAGAGACACAGCGCCCCCTGGTGTTTCAAAACCATCGAACATTATTTTAAACACAGCATCCTGAAATAAATGGACCAAACACTTTTGAGTTTTTAATGCTCTTATTTACCAGGCAATATACTATAACATTCCCTACATATTAAATTACATTACAATTAAATTAACACTATATATTAAATTGGTCTCAACTATTTAGTTAAGAATCAAAATCCTAAAAAGTAAAAGTGGTGTCAGCTTCTGAAAATATTAAAATACAGCAGTCCGTTAGAGCTCACTAGGGATGTCAAGATTATGTCATTGATATAATTTTTTCTTGAGTTTTCAGACCTTCTAAAACACTTTCTGGCTGTGTTTCCTAATGTGTGCATTGTGTTTCCACGGTAACTGCAGAACATTCCACCATAGACATACATGTAGAACACCCCTAGCATGATGTCACTGCAAAGTATCAACATGTAAACCAGTCCTAAAGATGCATGTTCAATGAAATAAATACATTAGAATCAAGAAGTTTGATTTAGGTCAATATCTATCTACCTTGTCTTTAAATTACAGGTGTTTTTATTGCTCAAAAATGTCTATGGTTTAATCAGCTGATAGACCCGCCACCAAAAAAAATACATAATTAGCTTTAGAAATAATTTATTCTTATATGGTCTTTGCTATTGGGGATCAACAATAAACAAGCAAATAAATATGACTAATGTAAAATGGGATTGTGGTTCTTTTCATGTATTATTGTTACATCATTGACATCGTGACATCCCTAGTTTTACTCACACCAGTTCAGATCCACAGAAAACCCCTTTGGCAATGATTGTCCTATTGTTCCCACAAACACCTTCAAGTATTTGTCAAATATGTAAAAATGTAAAAGAGTAAATAAGTTAAGCCACAGCCCCCCAATTCACTGCAACAAATAAAATAAAAATTACACAAGTTAAAATGAGCAGAATTCCAAAAATCTATCCTCTTTTCAGAACTTGTTTTAGTATTTTATTTTAAGCTGAATTATCTGCAATACACAAGGGGTAAAGATATGTTGACTAAATAGTGCAGTTTTTTTTTACACCACTGGCAGATAACTATTTAGACTTTATTAAAAATATTTACACTACTCAAAACTACACAAACAGTTATATGTTGACTTCAAGTAAATGTATTATTTTGTATTTTCAGATGTAACGGATTAAAATGTATATTTTTTTTTGACATAAATTATTAAGAATTTTACTTAAAGTAAGACAAATCTTCAAAATGAATGGCACTGTAACTCGTGTAAGTTTTACTTTTTCTGCAGTGTATCCTTCAAAGACACAATACTGTTCGGTCAGTGCACATGTATCTACAGTGCTATGCTGCTGCTAAAGCCAAAGTTATTGATTATTGATATCATAGTAAAGGCACATGAAGCTTTGCCGTTCCATTTATACAGCCTATTGCTTTCAGCCAGTGTCGTGCACAAAATAATAGAAATACTGAGGCCAATAATGTTAACATCCATTTTAGTCCTGGTTTAGCCTTGGTTTCCTGGTGTCTTTGTCCTGGTTTTAGGTTTAGGCTGGTTCAGTTTAGTCATGATTAAGTTTTGGTTTAGATCTAGTTTTCGTCCTGGATTAGTCCTAGTTATAATCCCAGTTCAATCCTGGTTTTAGTCTCACTTGTAGTGTAGATTTAGTCCTAGTTGCAGTCATGGTGTAGTCTTGATTTAAGTCCTGGGTTTAGACCAGTTTTACTTAGAACTTTCTGTCTTTGTCGTCATTTAGAATTGGTTCACGGCACTTAATAGTCCTGTTTTTATTTGTGTGGTTTAGATCTAGTTGCAGTCCTAATTTAATCCTGGTTTTAGTCCATCTTTCAGTCCCAGTTGTAGTCCTTGGTTTATTCCTGTTCATTCCTACTTTTCCTTGCACAGTCAATGCCCAGTCCTAGTTCAGTCCTGGTTTTAGTCCCACTTTAAAGCAGATTTAGTTCTGGTTTTATTCATAGTTTATGTGCAGACTAACTCCTTGTTTCAGTTTAGTCCAGGCTTAACATTCACAGCAAGCATAAACGGCCACGTCTCCAGCCTATAGCAGTAGTTTGCAGTTTGCCTAAAAGCGTTCTACAGTTTATATTGTTAAAGGTAAAGTTTGGTCATTTTGCCACAATGCAACATAACTGTAACATACACTGCAAAAAATGATGTCTACTATAGTTAAAACAAATAATTAAAAACATAATAGTAACTTTAGTAGCTCTCACAAGATTTAATTTATCTTTATTTACTTATAAAACCTACATTATTTTACTTTGTCTAAAATTCAGGCTGGTTTCACAATGTTGCTTCTTATTTAAAAACCAAAAAACTTAAAGGGCCCATATATTTCCTGATCTATGTTATAATGTTGTTTCCTTATCAAAAACATACTTTCACCAGAATCATTTAGATCATTTCAGCTGTGGAATTGTCAATCTCAACTGAACAAAAGGAACTGAAAACTACTGCTTCATGACATCACAAGGTGGAACAGAGCATTTTGAGCTTTAGAGATGTAGACAGAATAATAATAATAATAATGCAGGATTACTCAAACATGTATGAATGAAATTAAACACAACTCCAGGTATGTTTTTGAGGAGGTAACAGCATTATAATAACTTGGCTAAACGCTCACAAGAGTCAATTTTGCGTAATATAGGACCTTTAAATACCAAAAATCTTGAATCATTTTAACCAATGCAGAAAGTCATTTTTTGCAGTGTACAGTTTGTATTCCTATAGCGCCATGCTTCGATTATATGTGAACGATATGTAGACCGTTGAAGCATTTATACGGTTATTTCTACATCGACATTCATAACATTTCATATATAATTTATAAGATTAGTTTTATGTACAGTGGACACATGACTGTCAGTTTTACTTGAAGAATCCTGTTGATTTGGCCTGAGGAGGAGCCATCAGCATACTGGCTTGATTCTTATGTGTGATGATAATCTGGAAATAAGAAAATACTGCAGTGAATATAAGCCATGACTGTTTAGTACCATGTGTGTAGTTACAGGGCCTGTACCTGATTTCAAACTATAAATCAAGAACATGTTTTAGTTTGAACTTTCAGCCTCACCCACTTACACCTACTAATTCTCCAATCTTTGTCTACAACTGACAGAGAATCAAGTGTCCCATGATTCTGCTTAGATTACAAAGCTGACGCTGTCAATAGCGTCAGTATTAGCTATTATTTAGCTGTTTCTTCTATATTGAATGATGTAAAGAACATTTATCTTGACTAGAATAAATTAAAATCAGATCCAGGCCCTTTAAAGTCTACCAGATAGAGAAACAGCACCCCCTGTTGTTGTAAAACCATCTAACATCATTTTAAAGAAGATATATTATGCTTTTATCTGCTATATAGCTATAATTTATGGCATCATTATTTCATGTTTTGGACATTTCAAATCGCAATATTGATCTAAAATGACTTGGTGAAAGAAACAGTTGAAGAACAAAGTAAAAACAGAGCAGTGGGTGTGTATGGGGAAAACGGAAATTTCAAAGCAATGACGTCTTGAATGCAGCAAAAATAAAGATTACCCAAACATGCATGAATCACTCTAAGTACAACTTTGAGTGAGTAAATGTGAAGGAAAACAACATCTTTAAAGAAGTTCTTAAAAGCAGATTTTTCAAAGTTTGTCTTCTTGAAACACAGCATCCAGAAATAAATGCACCAATCACTTTTTAATGTTCTCATATACCAGGCAGTATGCAATCAATTTCCCTATGTATGAACTTTTTTGGTTTCAACTTGTACACTAATGTGTTTTCAGTCCAAATTTCTGCCCTGGTTTAGAGTGATTTTATCTGTCCTTGTCCTGCGTGAAATTGGCTCATGTTGGTTTTAGTCCTGGTTCAGTGCTAGCTTAGACTTAGCTTAGTCTTGGTTTTAGTCCTAATGTAGTCTGGTTCAAGTCCAATATTTAGTTAAATGTTTCTGTCTTGTCTTCATAATAGATTTATATCTATATCAGTGCTTGGTCAGTAGTATGTGTGTAGTTACCGTGCATGGAGGCTGCATCCACGGCTCTCCATCGATCTGCATTGGGAGGGCCTTCTTTGTCCTGTCCACAACAGAAAAGCCAATTAACAACTGTGGTTTAACCAAATTAATAATAATAAACTAATGTATGTATATTACATTTACATAGCTTTGTAGCCTTATGGTTTTAATTCTACCTAGACTGTATTGTATATTACTCTTATATTCTCCTCCATTTTGTATGTTAATTTCATGTAAAGTTTTAGGCTGTTAGATTTTTGATATGCTTGCAAACTTTATTCAACAGATGTTCTTGTACTTCACCACTGGGACAAATAAAGCTTCTCTCATCGTTCTTGTACTTTATTTTACCATAGTAACTATGAATACACGCCATAATGTATGGTGTGAAATTACTTATTCAGCCACAGCTGTCTTGGGGTAGACTGAAGGAAGCAAGGCTACCAATCTGCACAGACGACCCCTCTCGTCACCACAGATCAATCACACATCACATTCATACTTAAAAATTACATTTTAGCAAATTCAGTAATAACATTTAATCTTGGTGAAAAAAACATGTTCGTGTTTTTTGACTAATCAGGAGAAAGGTAGACAATAGGGGCTGTTTCAAAACATCTCATATAATGGGGAAACTTGCATAACATTAAAATGCAAATGTTCAGGCCCTATTAGCAAACGACTATGGCTCATTGTAAGTCGTTGTCGTGCTAAAGACAGAGGGACATGTGTGAACTTGTTAGGGTTTGTGAGTGTATCCGAGGCTGTGTACCTGATGGTGATCTGGGAGGTCTTGGCGAGTCTCACTGCGCTCTTCAGTCCAGTGTAAATCTGCCCCATCTCCATTGCCCCTTCCAGGCCAACCACCTCCACACGACGGTCACTCAGATCTGAACAATTGTGCAAGGTATTATAAATATTAGGGCTGCAACAATTAATCAGCTAATTGTGACTAATCAACGATAAAAACATAATTGCAGTTGATAATCATTAGTCGTTATGCCATTATTAAATCAAAATGTCAAAAGAGAATAAACAATTTCATCATTAATACAATTTATTTGTAAATATTCTCTATCTAGGAACCTTCCGTCACCATATTTCAACCTTTACTTGGTTAATTTATGTATTTTAAAAGTCTCAATATACAATAGATAGATAATTGTTTGACTGGTCGATTACTATAATAATCACTAGTTACAACCCTAGTAAACATAAAGGACAGTATAATAGAGAAGAGCCTAAGATAAGAAACTCTATTCATTTGCATAAAAAGATGATATTTTGGCTGGCATGTTTTCAGTAGTAGTTTTCTAACATATTTTAAATGTAATGATTCCTAATTAAAATGTTTACTTTGGGCTTTCAATGGCTTTTAAGTAAATCTGATATATCATTCTCTTCATTCTAAATCTTTTAAATGTTTCTTCAATAGTTTTTTTGATTTCATAACTTCACAATTTATCTGTACATGTCATCAGCTGTAGTAAGTTAAAGTAAACATTTGAAAGTCAATATACATTTACTTTAAGTCTGTTTGCTTCCCTCTTGTATTCTGCATTTGCCAAGTTTGGCCACAAGAGGGACTCAGATACACACCAGCAGATGGAGCAAAGTAAACTTAGTAAAAAAAATAATCTCAAAGGAGAGTCTTGTGTCTTAAATGTGTTTGGATTAATTTGAGACTTAATTGTGATAGTGATACTAAACACATAATATAAGGTGAACATACTTTTATTGTAGTTCATTGAGTCAATAATCATCAATCAAGTTCAAGCTTAAATAAATCAGACTTGGACTTAGATATCAAAAAATCCTTTTGTACATTTTGTCAAAATTTTGTCAAGTACAAGACTGCAAAGTTGGGTGCATGTAGGTCCTACTTTAAGGGATGATCTTTATGTCTCTAAAAGGGGAAAAATAACTTTGAGAAAATGGTCTTTGAAGTTACATTGTACATTAAAACATCTTTCAGTACAGAGTGGACAATTTTGTTGTTTCCACATGAAAGCTTATATGCAAAGAGACCAAACTGACCAAAAAAATAAAAAAAGATTTAAAAAAAATAATTTTGCCTGTAGCGTCTCCCCTCCAAACAGCTAACTAAGTAAAATGTTTGTATCAGGGTTAAAGTTCACAGTTCGTGTACCTTGTGAAGTTACTTTTAGCACTTCTGGGTCGACTATGACTTCTGGCTCGTCTGGACTTGACTTGGCATCACTTTTCTTAGTCTCCCCCCACAGATTGGAACCGCCGTGCATGCTGGGAATATTTAAGACCGCGACCCCCTCCAACGAGAGGCCCGAGAGATCGAGAGGGGTGCCACAACACTGACAGAAAAACACAGGGCAAATAAGAGAGGCGTGAGAGGACTGCTAATATTGTACTGAAGACTAAATAGAATGGAGAGGCTGTTTTAACTAGGGACGAGACAAGATCTAGTGCCACGACACTGGTGAGTTGTTTTGAGAAGCTGTAGAACCAAAAAGAAGTGCTACGATTACAAAAAAAATATTAAATTACATAAATCAGAAATTGTGAGCTAAACCACAACATTTACTGATTATAAATTGTGTCAAAATTTCATCTGGTCTCGTTCTCGTGTCTCGTTCCTAGTTTTAATACTCAAACTGTTTAAATCAAGTATCAGCTGAAAACCTTTAATCCGTCTTTGTTTTTATTAGTTTGGTTTTATTAATCTAATTGTAAGATTAGATTCTAATTGTCTGAAAAGTATTTCTGCAGATTTTTACAGCCACATTTTTATTGGTATTATGAGCAGCCTCTGGGAAACTTTGGATCTTCTTTATAAAATGTGCTATGCAAATGAAGTTGGATTGGATAAAAATGTGTTTTATAAGTTACACCAGATAAATTCAAGTCTGAAACCAAAATTTATATTTTCTAATCAAGAATTTCATCAAAATAACAAATAATCTAGGACTAAACCAGGTCTAAGCCGGGTCTAAACCAGGACTTAACCAGGACTATAATAGGTCTAGGCACAATAAACCTGGATTAAAGCGGATCTGAGCCAGGGCTAAGTCACATCAAAATTAAAATAGGACAAATTAGATTACACAAGAACTAAACCCATCAAGACTAAACTAGGTTAATACCAGAATTTAACCAGGACTCTATATACTCTAGTCAGGATTAAACCAGGTCTGAACCAGGACTAAATCATATTAAAGCTAAAATAGGACAAATGAGACTAAACCGGGTCTAAATCAACCCTAAACTTGAACTTAACTAGGGCTTAATCAAGTCAAAACTGAAAACTATGAATATAAACATGGAATAAGAGCCTAATCCAGGACTCATTGTAAGAAAGGTTGAAATAGAAACAGCAAACAAATGTTTACATTTTCTGAAGTTGCACTACAGTTTGGGAACCGCAGCACCGAACCGCAACAGCAAGATGATGACGCATTCTCACCTCAATAGTTAGGTTTTCGTTGAGTTTTTTGCAAGAAGCAGAAATGGTTTCAGAAGTTGCAAATTCAAAATACCACAACTTATTCTTCATCCTGCAACCACAAAGATGCATTTTTGAAAGTTATACACAAAAATTCAAGCCAGTTTAAGTTAAATTCCTCATTGAACTGCTACTCTGGTACATAAGCATTTTATACTGTCTCCACTTTACCAAAACTGCAGGCCAAGTCGCTGAAGTAATCCTTGTGATGGTGTTGCTGGATCCTAAATTTCCTTTGGGATCAATAAAGTGTCTGTATTACTCTAGCCCAAGAATCTGACAAACAGCTCTGCAGCTCACTCAGTCACGTCTCTTTTATTGTAACGGTTCCTCTTTGGGGCCAAACAGTGAATCATTTAAAGTACGAATGAAATATTATCATTCATATTTTTTTGCTTTGCGGAATGTTGCACAGTATGGCATTGAGATTGGTACCGCTCACAATTTGAATAAAATTTTTTTTTGAGGCCATTTCTTGCAATAGAAACTTTGCAATTGAATGTTTAATGCCAAACTGCCGAACATTCCAGGCATAAAATAGCAACTTTATAAAGACAAGTAGGTGGTAGATTCCCCACCAGAGATTTTACACATTTCACCTTAAACTGCACCTTTACCTGCTGTTAAACTTCTGTGGATGTTTCTCCCTCATTGTGTGAAACCGATGTGCAATAGAAGCATCCTACAAAAGCAAAACAACATTAAAACTGGTTGAAACATTAACAAAACAGCACTGTACTTCTGAGTTTGCGATTTCCTATTTTCCCTGAACTCACCACCCCGATGGAGAAGTAGTTGTTGATGATTTCATACGGCACTGGGTCTCCCTCTTCTTGGGTTTCGTCCGCAATCACTTTAAAGCTCCAGCGGTCCATCATCACCTCTGCACTCAACTCTATGTCTTTCAAAATACGGCACAAATCCTCACCATCGTATCCTAGAATACAGAGAAGGGTAAAAAATGTAAAACGTTATGTTAGGATTTACTAATAAAGTACACTGTTTGAATGCTTAAACTTGGTATATTTCACTAGATTTATATTGTGCCATGGCCCACTGCAACCACCACCAATAACTCACACATAACATATTCATACTATCTGGCGCTCTCACTTTGCAACGGTGGCAGTGGAGAATTTAACACCATAAAACATAAAACTATCTCTATGTATTTCGGACACAAAAAACATTATTCAAACCCATAAATCACATTACTTTTTTCTGTTATGGACACCATTTTGAGGCCTTTAGACAATTCAAGAGAAAGAACAGCATGTTTTCTTTATTGCTCTGGCAACTATCTGAAGTTTACTTCCCTTAAACCTATAAATAGTCAAATACCATCATCAAAAGCGAAAAAAAAAAGATGAATTACTCTTTGGTGTCTCTGTAAATACTTGGCACTATTTATGTGTTACTGCTCATATTATGTTGGAATAAAGATAAGGTAATTTATAAGGACATGTTCATGTTTTTTTTAGCAACAACTAAACAATATAATCTTCTATTTTTGTTACCTCCTCCCCATCTGAGACAGCGAGCAAGGTCATTTCCTGTGCCCAGAGGAAGTACCGCAACGGGAGGTCGTACCATTAGATTCGCCTTATCTGTTTCAAAATACAAAACATGTCACTATAGTTTCTGACACAGAGATGGAGGAACATTTTTATATGTATTTTTTATCATGCTCACTCACCAATAGCATCTAGAATCCAGCCCACTGTGCCGTCTCCCCCACACACTAATATCCTGTAGTCCTGTAGACTTCTGAAAAAACTCAAACTGAAACAAAATGCAACAATAAAATGGATTACTGATGGACCATCAAGAAGTAAATGTAATGCTTCCTCTACACTTGTTGGTTGGTTTCTTAAATTAGTCACACACTCAATTGTCAATATTAGTTGTTGAATGAAGTGTATTCCCTATCACCTCTTGGTGTTTATAATATTTTTAAGATTCATACTAAATAGTCATCTAATTTTGCATTACTTCCAAACTATGATCTGTTTGGTGGGTTGGCTTAGTTACTTTAACGTGAGTAGCAGTTTCCCCAAATACTTTTTCACTCTTACTTGAGTACAACTTTTGGCTCCTCCACCCACCTCTGCCACAATCACTATTTAAATACTATTATCTATGAACATTTTTCACCATTGATAAAGAATATAATTAGACTATAATGTTTATTATCGGATCAAAACAGATCATGCAGTTCACAGTACCTACCCAGGGCCTGGTCCTCCATTTGAGAGATTGTAAACTTGTCGTGGATTTAATAAATACTGGAATTTCCGTAAGATTCTGAAAAAGAGAAAAAGACTCAAAATCTCAAAAATGAAATGTAAACATTAACTTCTGTTGCTTTTGCTGATACTGACCTTTCACCCTGTTTGCCTCCACTTTTGGGATTCACAAACACTAACAGCGGGTGAGTGTTGGGCACAGGACTGATCTGTAGAAATAACATCATGGTTATTCTGATACGCCACTTGCTTCTCAACACGGAAATCTTAATGTTTTGCCTGCAGTGTTCATCAGCATGGCATGACACTTTATAGCTGAAAAATACCTTGAAACACACATTTTTACGATGAGTGGCTTGCCTCTCAACAGATCTGACCTGATTCTGATTTCTGATGGATTCCCATAATATTGTCTGAATAGTGTTATTGGAAAAGTCAAAAAATCTATAATATAATGATATATGTAGTTATTCACTTTGGTCAAAACTGATCACCCCCAAATGCTACTAGAGAAATAATAATTTTAGACTTATTGTATTTAGATATGTTCTATAAAGAAATCATTGGGTAGCATAGTTTTGACTTCATCACCATCAAAAAATTAAAATAAAAATCAAATAAATAACATAAAATCCTTCCCCATACACTGTGAAAGTCAATCTAGTAGCTAAGTTAGCATTATTAGCACTCCTAAAATAAACACTGTACCTGTAGCACTTGTCCATCTGGAGTTGTATTGAGGTCACTGTCGTCTCCTGATCCTGAACAACCGTTTGCTCTTTCCTTTATGAAACAAAGCAAAAGTAAATATTAATATAATTCATAAGGCAAACTAAGACACATTTGTCTTGTGGGTATATGAAAAGCCTATTCACTACAGGGCATCTGTAGAGAGGTTACAGAAAATATTAAATGGACTAAGTCAATACACATTATTCCTACAGCCCTCATAATAATAAAACAAACCAGCGAGAAAATGGTTTGATCCCTGCTACTGGCATTGCATATTGTTGTAGTGTCCTTTGGCAAGACACTTCACCCACCTTATAAACAGAATGCTTGCCGTTTTTATATTAAATTGCACATATTTTTATTAAGTAAGATGCAATTGCAACACCATACAAACGGGACTATATATACATAACCCTATGCCGTGTCAAATCACTATTTCTTTCTATACCAACACCTATTATGTACTTTATTATTATATAGTTATATTTACTATCTGATGCTACTTGTACATAAACAAATAGGTATATTTGAGCCTTATTTGACAGTCTTTGAAGACTTTGCTATTTTTGCTACTTTAATTATTTTAATTATCGCTGTTTGTGTTGGCAGAACTGGCTCCATCGGCTCCACTGCTTCTGCTGCTTGTTGTTAGCATTGCCCGACTTTGCCATTGTGCAATCCGGCTCCAAGATGTCATGATTGTCTATGTCTAAAAACTGGCTGCATTAGAAGTGGGAAAAAAGCTTAGGTTATTTTGCTTCCCAAAAATGGAATACATTTCAAGGACATGCAAAACTGGATACATTAGTGCCACGAACGCACTTCAATAATCTGGTGATAAACATTTACAATCAAACCTTCACCTGTTTTTAATGTTTAATGTTACATGAACCTATGTAGTTATTTGTTTTGCTTGTTTTTGTATGTGTTGTTCTGTATATGAAGAGGGCACTCGTGAAAAAGAGAGTCTGGTGCTCTAATTGGACTCTCCGTGTATAAATAAAGATAAATGTACTGAAATGAAAATTAGAATTGTATTACCATTTATTATTTGGTCTTTGTTATTACATTATAATATATGAGCTACTGTGTCCAAGTACTTTCTCTTATGGATCAATGATAATGGTCTCAATCATTATTTAAGTAGTTGACTAGCTTAGATGGATTTATAAACAAATTGCCCCTCTGGGATAGATAAAGTTTTATTCTATGAAGCACACAAAAAGTAAACCCTGTAAGGCGAACTAGTAATGGAACAAGATGTATTTCTTATATGAAGTAGTAGCAGAAACAGTAGCAGTATTTGTAGTTGTAGTAGTTGTGGTTGTAGTGATAGTTGTAGTAGCAGTAGTAGTAGCATCTTATGTATCCTATTCACTGTGTGTGCGTGTCATAGAGGTTGCAGAGGGAGGAAAAACAGCTTTTCGCAGATGTGCAGTGACCGTTGTGTTTGCATTGTGCTTGTTGCAACCAGGTGTTTTGTGCTGCACCTTTATTACAGGATATATGGCCCACGGAGGAAGGATATGGTCCCGGAGCAGCCCACAGCTGCACTCTTTGGGCTCCAGCTCAGCACATTCATCATGACGCTAAGGCACAGGGACAAAAATACTTAAGGCAAAGTAATGGACTATTTTCTTGTAAATAAATACAATATCCCCCCCATGATTATATATAAGGTAAAATGTTTAAAAGTTGAAGCTGATGTGTAATACTCATTTTACATACCTTATCTTTTACTTTGTGAAAAATACAGTAGCAATCAGTGCAATATAAAGGTTTATTAAATACAGCTGGATAGGGTTCTCAATATCTTTCACTCTCCGGCTTAATTAACATGCTGTAAGTGCGTGTACCAGTGATGTGCGGTCAGGTGAGGCAGGTGAGGCACTGTCTCACCTGTCATCACAGAGAAAAAATAAATGAAATGGTTATATTTATCCAATGATTTGAACTATAAAGTTATTTTCTATTTTGCAATTTTATTCTTTTTTTTTTACTCAAAATTGCTGATTTTTTATGTTTACTGTTGTAATCCTGAGAAGAGACGTGCGGTGAGGCACAAGCCGTTCATGCCTCACATGGACTGACTGTGCTGTAGCTCAGCAGTGACGCTGCTGCTTTAAGCGACTGTGAAAACCCTGCCTCATGTTAGGGGGCACTCGTGAACCCAGGGATTCTTGCAACTCCCTCAGAATAGTGACAGCAAACTACAATTTAGAGTTAGCAAGTCAAGTATAGCAATCCGTTCACTTTTTTCTCTCTGGCCCTACTTTTTAAATGGAGGAAGATTACATATTACAGCTCAAGCTGTTTTCTAAACTGGACTTTCAGTCGAAGCAGGAGTTATAATTAAAGGACGACCAACGCTAAAGGAGCTAAATGGTTTGCTCCAGACGACGGGACAAAAGACTCGCTCCTTTCAAAATGGTACGAAATGGTAAGAAATTTAATGACTTCAGTCCATTGAAAATTGGGGAACCAGAATAAGGATAAAAAAAACAATACAAAACCAGCTTGCTTTTTATTTCATACTATATACTATTTCATGCTATTTCATACGGACTTCGGAACTTTTATTTTGAAATTCTTTTTTATTCTGGCCCCAAGTCACTGGGAGAGAAACTGACCCGGGGCCTAATATATTGACACCTGGTTTATATGTTTGTAAATCTGATTCTGACGACATCAGTGCCTCACCAGCCACAAACCTCAACCGCACGTCACTGGCGTGTACTATGCATGCATGGTCTGTTACCAAGGTAACAAATAAGCAAATTAAAAGTTAAGTCCTAAGCACAATTGAATTAAACAAAGCTCAGAAGCACTTGATGGTTTCCATTGGTTATGCAGAAAGACCAGTGATTGAATGTTTGTTTTTGAGGGAGATAATTTCACTAAACAGGATTACTTAAAGGTGGACTACGTAACTTTTCTGTTGAAGTTTTGCTACCTGCTTGCCTCCATGCAAATGTTATTGCTTTTCCTGGTATGTTCCACAGTATGGCACTAAACTTATCTACATTGTCACATTTAAATAAATATGAATGACTAATAGTATCCCTACTAAAGGTATATTTTTTGATAACATAATTAAATAATTAAAACTCCAAAATTTTGTTTTGCTTATAATGTGATGTTTAAAATGTTATATAACTGTGTATGATTCATAGCGGATGAGATATAGAGGTTAAAATAGAGGTACTTACCATCGTGTGGCACCAGACGCAGTGTTTGCCCGTTAAACCCTGAAGGCTCTTGATTTTTTTCTGGCATTTATCACACTTCCTCGAATCACAGTTCCCACTCACCCAGTCATGTGTTGGAACCTGAAATGTACCAAGACTTTAATATCACTGCCCAAATAACAGCACATATGCAGCGGAAATGTACATTATGTAAGATGCGACACCACAAAAACAGTTAAGTCAAATTCAGAATATTAAATATGCACTGCGGAACATTTCTGGTCCTGTTACATGCTTGTCTCAGAAGCACTTGGATTCCATTGCTTATATAGAAAAAAGCAATGAATTATTATTTGTTTTGAGGGAGAGAACTTTAGAAACAGGATTAATTAAAAGCGTACCATGGAACTTTCCAGTAGAGGTTTTGCTACCTGCTGGCCTCCTTGAAATGTTATCGATTTACCTGGAATGTTCCACAATAGCATAAACTAATTTATCTTTCAATTATTCAGTTACAAGCCATTCCAAGGACAAACATTACTTGGCTATTGTGGAGTCACCATGGAGATTTCAAAGTTTTATGTCGTACAATGGAACAGGCAGGCAGGAAGGTTTTGGACCCCTCCACCAACAAAATTACTAATGATTTGAGTTGTTTTGACTTTTTGACTTTAGATTGACTTATTATTAAAACTAGTGACTATTTCATTTGCCTTGATAGCTTTCTGGCAGGTTTAATTACTGTTTTAATTAACTTATTTTAGGCATAATTATCTGCAAAGGAGAAAGAAAATGATATTTGTAAAACAATTTGTACCACGCTGACAATCAACTTATTTGGGACTAAAATAAAAATAAAAAACCTAGGACTAGATACGTTTTATAAACACTCTGTCAAAACGGCGATAGATTTTTGATCCTGTAAGACTGACTTTCTCTTCATCACAGGACAGTGCTTCAGTTAATTTTAGGCTTGTCTCATAGAGCTCTATCACTGTTTCAAAGTTACAAAGTGGGCCAAAGTGAGCCTATGCCAAAATCTGCCTTCTTCACTTTTAGGTGGCGCTGCTGAGTCTTTTTTTTTTTTTGTCGGGCCAATCGTTTATGTACGCCCATGTGAGATTTTTTGTCGATGCTCACAGGGTCAAAAATGTGATCATTGGAAAAAAAATCACAAAACGAAGAACAATACCAAAGTTTAACTGGTAGGTAAAAAAAAACAAACAAGTTAAACAGTTTAAACCTTACCCCTGTATCTTTCTTTGATTTCACGTAGGTCTTGGTGCAGGGAGCAGGGTTCCTGTTGGCGCAGCGACCGTGGACTGTGTACTTACAGCCTGCACAAAAGGAAGGACAATAGAGGATTAGATTAGGATTAATATATATTATAATTATTCATTATTATAAATGTTACTATAGTATTGAAAAATATAGGTAATGATATCTGATTAACTTGCAGAATAAATAATTACATTTTTAAAAATGTAAATCATTTTCCAGGTTACATAGTCAAACAAAACACTGCATTTTAAGCAGAAAATGTGCTTTAATAAAACTGATGTGACATAATGTAATATGGAAATCTATCAGAATTGTGTGAATAAAGATGAATAAAAGATTTTTTTGGTAATTTTTACAGTATCAACTGTGCTAATTGTAAAATTTCAGTGTATCCTCTAAATTACATAATACTGCTATTTGGCTTTGTGAAATGTCTAAAAATTTAAAACTGTATTGTGTTTAACTTTAATAATCTTATCTGAACTGCTTTTGCCCATTGTAGGTTTGGTGACCGGTGGTACTTACAGGTGCAACACAGGCCCTGCTTCCTGAGCCCCAGCAGCATGCTCTGACACACGTTACAGTAAACAGGCTTATTGAAGTGTTTCATCCTCCAAAGGTGCTGTCCATCTTTTTGTGTCATCTGGAAAATAGGTAACTTCTATTTGCACCTTAGTATTGATGTATCACTTTTTACAACTTAATGTTTTTTTTTTTATGGAAAGAAAAAAAGGTAATTCAGCCCTCATTTCTTCAGAAAAAACTCCATAAGTGCCAGCAGAGGGCGCACCAAAGAGCGAAGCAGTTGAAATTATGCTAAAAACAACAGCTGCTAGCTTCAAACTTAGTGCCAGTTTGACTACAGTGATGAGTGGATCTGGGGAATATGTATGGATTTTAAAAACGGTGAGAAGCAGTTACTGTATTACCACCTTTTAACCTCTAGCTGGAACAAAGTGTTGGAGATTAACTGTTGGTTGTTTCCACGGAGATGTTATTTCTTCGCCTTGTGAATACTCCACAGTATGTCATTAATGTCATTACTCTATCACCACGAGAAGCAGGCCACGCCACCAGGCCGAGTGATCATTTTAGGCAAAACAATAACATTAGTAGTTAGCAGACTCTTCACCAGAAAAGTTACATATTGCGCCTTATGTCTGCAATACAACCTTTATTTAATCTGTATCCCAGTTGTCATTGTATCCAGTAAAATGCGTCACTCTAGTGTAGTTGATACAAAATGCCCACGGGTCTTTTGTATAGTCTATTTTCACTATCTATTCATAAACCTACTCTACACTGTCTCTCTTTACAGTGTGGTTTTTCACTCCCACTCACGAGTAACCGGGATAATAAGATGAATACAGAAGGTGGCACTGCGTATTATTATACTCATATATTAACACGTTTTGTATTGTCAAAATGAAAAACAAAAAACAAAACAAAAAAAACAGGTCACTCATGGTGTGTGGGTGGACCCTTGGGTTTACCCTCACAAATGGTTTATGATGCGTTACATGGGTCTGTCCCAGAGAGATGGAGTAGAGATCCCAAGATCAGACAAAGCAACAGCTGCGTGGCATATTCGGCTGCCATCTTGGGAGGGTGGGATAAAGCATATTCTCAATCCAGAAGGTTAAGTGCACTATATTTGGTATCACAGTGATAACAAACACACACAATATCTATATATCTATATCTATATCCATGTATACATATATATCCTGATTGATGTGTATTACTCAGGCTACTCAGTTTTTCCACTGATACTTTGATTGTGGTGAATAAAATGCACATTTTTTAGTAATTCCATAAAAAGGCTCATAAAGTAAGTGTGTAAGCTAAAAAAAAAGCTAAAATTAAGGTCTATGAGTAACATCTAACGTCTATGAGTTAACATGAGTAACAGTGATAGTAACAATTATGGGAAGCTTACAGTCAAGACCAGTAGTATAAAAATAGTCAAATTATTATCAAACGTTTAATATTAGTACTGCATGTTATTTTTTTTGGTGTAGTGGTTAAGCTGTTGTGAATGTAATGAAGCAGCTTGAGTACTTTTGATTGTGAGTACAGGCAATTTGTGGAATGGCTTTCTCCCCACTCGTTTCCCATTTTACATAATGTTTTATTTACCACGGACTAAAAAAACAAAAAGTAGTGCAAGCTGCTATTTATCATTTTCTGTTTGGTGAATAAAATTTAAAGTGACATTTATTTACTGCAGATTATGGATAACTGTACTTTTTTTCCTAAATGAAGTGAATGTGAAATAGATGAAGACAATTTGTTTAGATTTATGATTGTGAAGAACTTCCAGTCAAAACATGGCCATCAAAATGTGATATGGATTACTGCAGGTTACTATTGGAAAGTTCACTTTAGAGTTCTATTACCCTCTTCCCTATCTCCCAACTCTCCCCCTTTCTCTCTCTCTCTTTTTGGGTGCATATTTTAAACACAAATCTCTAGTAAAAGAGCGATCTGCAGTGTAAGGGGCAGACTACAGGCATCAAGGCTTCAAATGTCCATTTGTACCCAGAAATAGACCAAGGGGGAAGTCCCTGGCATTGTTCTCACCAAACCAGTCCAGCTGACCAGTGGCTTGGCAAAATCATGAAAAACTAAATTAAACCTGTATACCAATTTTGTGGGAAGACAGGAGTGGTAGTTTTCTGATTCAAGAATGTGGTAATGATGGAACTATTGTATTTCGGATGCTGAAGGAAAAATACACAAAAGTTATTTATTGTACATTATACTTATATTAGTGTCAAGGTCTATTAAAGGTTCACTATGTCACTTTTCTGGTGGAGGATCCAACACCTGCTTGTCTCCATGGAGATGCTATTGCTTTACCCGGAAATATCCACAGTAAGACATTAAAGTTGTCTCTTTTCATGGAGAAGAGCAGTTTAGCAACATACAGATCTGAGAAAGATTATACATTCTATACTGTAATGATGTGCCCCAGATGTAAGAGCCAGTTTCCCTAATTATAACATGACAATATCCTAAAAAAGTAAAACCACAAATATTAAAGCTGGTCATTTATATTAGTAATTTGGCTGTTGGACTCAAATCTGTAGAGAGGCAACCCCACTCACAGAAAGAATGTATATTTTGCAGCTATACAGACCACTTGATTGAATAAATGCAAGATAGATGTGTTTAATGGTATACTGTGAGACAATCAAGGCACAGCAATTACAAGCAATCTCCATGAGACAAGCATTAATATGACTGCAGAGCTTGAAATCAGATGACATTACCACACATAGTAACTGCAAATCTCCTGTGTGTAGATCAAAAGGCCAAGGACAGTGATAAAATAGACCAATGATTCAGTCCAGTCAAAAAAGGGTTTAGAACAAAGAGAGAGAGAAGGGCGTGGAGTGAAAACAAACATGGCGGCGCATACCTTTAGCCCGAGGAGCACCAGGAGAGGGACGTTGTTCATGCCCCCGTTCACCCACTCGTCCAGGGACACGGTGCCACTGCTGTCTGCGTCTATGGCGGTCATCATGTCTTTTAAAACCTGAGGAGCAGACAGTCAATGAGCACACACTAAGATGAAAGGATTAATTGAATTTAGAAAGAATAATCATATGAATTTCTGAAAGAACCATGACTTTTCTTTTTTTACCTTAGCTAATCATTAACAACAGCAGTAAAACAGATCAGTTAAGTTAAATCCAGCTGTAAATGGTCTAAAATATACAAAATATTCTGCTCAAGAAAAACATCTGCACATTTCAATTAAACTCCATGGGGCATATAAAACTGTTGTGTTACAGCTGCATGTTTTACAGTGATGTTTGTTAATAATAATAAACAATACATAACTGTGACCACAATAAACTCACAACCACACAAAACAAATGTATACTTTTACAACTTCAAACTTTGAAAAATCCTAGTCAAGAAAACAGTTCATTTAAGTATATGTGAACTGACGTCACGTTGTTTCAGACCAGCAATTATGAGGGGCTTTTTAAACCAATAAGTCCGTCAGTAAAAGCATGTGGTTTGGAGCAGAGTTTATACTTTGGTGGAAGAAATGTGATAATTTTTGTATTTCATAGCATTGACTTTAACATTGAAATGTATCGGAAATGTTGAATTCAAATTGAAAGACATTTTAATTAGTTTTTTATGAGAAAAAAACAACAATTGGGATCTATTATTTGAAATCTTGGTTACTTTTTCATATTTAGTTCATTTCAGAGAGTATGATTAATAGCTGGTCCAGATGACTCCTTTGGATACATTTTTGTGCAAAGCTTTTGGTGATTAACAGCTAGAAAATTTACATGGCCCAATTTAACCCTCAAGTCACTACATTCTGTATTACTATATATGGACGTGTATTACTATATGAATTATAGCTATACATAACAGACATATTTTTCAAGGAAAGGTAGCCTTCTTTGGTTTGGCTAGGTTCACACTAGCACAATCAAACCCAGAACCTGAAACTAAACTTGGACTAGACTAAGATTAAACCAGGACTAAACCAGGACTAAACCAGGACTAAACCAGGAAACCAGGACTAAACCGGGACTAGAAGAGGATCGAACCAGGATCAAACCAGCAGGACTAAATAATGATTATCAAACCAAGACCAAATTAGAACAAATGAAATGTTGATATACAGAGGGGGGGAACCTCACAGGAAGTAGCTCTGAAACATCCCAGCCGAGGTATTCTGCAGCATGCATCATCTGAGCAATGATCCTGTCCACTTCCTGTTTAAATAAAACCAAAAAACTGAAGTGAGAAAACCATTAAAAAGTAGCAAATCCAGATTTTGTATTTCGACTTACAGAGCTGTCCAGGACCCCATTACCATCTCTGTCGTACAGTTTGAAAGCAACTGTAGGAGAGACAAAATGTGCTTTTCAGAGAAGAATGACTAATGAAATTCAATGAAATAATTGGGCAAATCAGAAGGCTGCAGATATTAAATTATACATAAATATCCTGTCTCCATGGGGTTATGTGGTGGTGTGGAGAGCAGTAAGTATAAGGTTAATGAATTATCAATCAATAAATCAGAAACTAAAAACTAATAAAAGTAAATGAAATAAAGAAGCAGAAAAATTAATGTTAGTATCAGACAGTTACTTTTGCTGAAGGACTGATGACACTATTATTCAAGAGACCTCAATTGCACTAATAACTCACACTCCAGCTTGTCTCTGGGTTGTCCATCCTCTAGGAGAGAAAAGTAACAGGACACATCCTTCAGAAAGACCTCCTCTGCAGCGAAAAGAGAGAGAGAGAGAGACAAGGGAAAGGCTGTGAAAGAAATATTACCATCTTACATCACCCACAATATTATACTGGTACTTTGGAAATCTATAATTTTGGGGAAAAAAACAAACAACAATCAGAAGGTACAAAAATAATAAGAAGAAATTGGAGTATAAAGTGACATTTAAGTGCTTTTAAATTTATTTTTAAGGTCCATTGACAGCTGTTACTTGTTTTTGAGGCATCATGCTTGTCTCCACTGTGAAACATTCCAGGCAAAGAAACATCATCTCTATAAAGACTAGAATCTGCCAAACCTTCCACCAGAAATGTTACTTATTGCTTCTTTAAAGTGATGGAAAATTACCATAGTATCCATAATAATTAACAATTCAAAACACCATTATATATGTTCTGAATAAACAGGAAGCAAAACCCCATGAATAGAGTAGAGTAGAGTATATTAGTAGCCCGTGTTGCCTGCTGCCGACAGCCGTGTGTTGATAAAGAGCATGCCAAACGCGCTGTAGTAGTGTAAATTGATGAGAGGTTTCAGTGAGGCTAGCGTGGAGGCGTTTTGTTTTCAGCTAATCTTACTGGCAGTGTCTGTGGAGTCTTTGGAGTTTTGGAATGAGCGAAAGAGTCTCTGGCACAGATCTGCAGGGAAGTCCTCCACCTCCAAATATGTCTTCAGGAACAGACGGAAGCCCTCCTCATTGATGCACTACAACAACATAACACATAATGTGAATAATGAATATGTGAAAAAGTTACATTAATACAGCAAACGATTTAGGAGTTTCAGTTAAAATATAAATTTTAACACTGTTAAATTCTCATAAATGTTTAATTCACGTAATATATTTAAGTTGTATATATTTATTTTATATTATTTCAATCCACCACTGGATCAGTCAGAGAGCATAAACAGCAGTGTTACTCTCCAGCTGAATTCAAGTGCACTGCGACAACAGGGTCATACAAATAAACTCGTTCAGAGAAAAACATGTGCACTGGACTATTTTACCTGTCTGTAAATAGGATTCAGCTATTTCAGATTCATGCATTTCTGAAAGTTTTAAGTACATATGACAGGTTAGACTACTTATTCCACTAAAACATTTAGATTTTACTGAAAACCTAGCCTATTAAAAAAAAAAGAAAAAAAAAAGCCAAGTTTATCATTTTACTTCTGACAAGCACAGTAGAATTACACATAGGTACTGTTACCTACCAATCATAATGTACATAAGGGCCAAAAACCGCATTCCTTGCATTTATACATATATTGCTCTGGCTCTATTTATTACTATTATGTTTTGACTAATATATCTCTATAGACATTTTGCCTGCTGAAAGATTTTTTTCAGCAAAAAGTTTGATTTAAGGCACTAATCTCTATTGGCTGGTTTCAGATGCGAGAAGAGGAAATGGGGTCTGGAAACAGTAACAGTAAGAAAATAGAGAGAGAACTCCACAAATGTAGGGAGGATGATGTGTCTTGCTCATGGACACAACAACAATAACCACTGTCACTACGTAAAGAGCACTGAATCATGAACATTCAGGTTAGCGAGCAAACATCTATATCAACTGATCTTGTTCCTCTCTAAACATAGAATTCCTTTTGATTCATAGAGCCTTGTGCACACAGATGCAGCGACGTGCACAGTTGTGGCTTTGTTTGTGCAATTTTGCTATTTTAGGAAGTACAGGACAGCTACTGAAGTCATCGAAATATGTGTTGCTTTGTCAGTAACAGCACAGGACACCACACTAAGGCAGTGGTGGCATATGCATGAACACACTATTATGTATTTAGTCTTGTAGTGAATACTGTATATGTTTGGTGACCTACAGATGCCATTAATAATATGCTTCTCAGTTATGCAGGTATATTTGGTCATACATTGTAAAAGGCACACTGAATTTTCTCAATGTTGACCATCACTTTATTGCAATCTATGTAGGGTTGCAGGAAGGGTTCCACTTGATCAAGTAGGTACTCATAGGAACCAGTATTTCTGCACAGATTGTATGGACTGAAATTGGAAGGAGATGCTTTTGTGCTGCCTGCCACCTGCGCATGTCTATTGCTTGTCCTGTGTCATTGTTGTTGGCTTATGTTGTTTTGCCGTGGGCGCTGTCTTGGTAATTCAGGCTGTATTATTTTGCATGGGGCTGCCGATCATGACAGCAAATAAGTTTTACACGAACTACAAAGCCGCCCAGAGAATGAGTGTATTTGTTGATGCACATGAACATCGGATGTTTTACTCAAATCAGCATACTTCATATCATATTTTAGAGGCAAAATGTTTCTCAAATTCTTCATTAAAATGAAAGAAAGTGCATTTTAGCATTTAAGGGCAAAAGTGGGCAGGGTGGAAAAGGGTCAATAGCTTTATACTAAGCTAATTGTATATGCCAATCTCTACTGAACTAACGGTAAAAGGTAGCTGCTAACTTAAAAGTAAACTATTCCTTCATGATATCACAAGATGGAACAAAGCATTTTGAGCTTTGGAAATGTAGACAGAGCAATAATAAAGGGTTACTCAAGCATGTGTGAATCAAAACACAACATCAGGTATGTTTTTGATGAGGCAATCACATTATAACACGGCTTAAAGCTCACAAGAATCCTTTTTTGTATTTTAGGACCTTTAAGCAGCACCTCACTTCTTGATTATCTGGCGATGAAATGCTTTTTAATTGGATGCAGACAGACACAGTCTTATTTTTACCTCAGTAGCTGCTTATACAATATATCTGCATTGGGGCAAGGTAAATATTTTGCACAAATGCATTTATATGACCTTTAAGCACTACAAGTCAGATATTCTAATGTAATCTGGAAATCCCTATATTTTATCTGCAATATATCATCCAACTTATTACAAAAAATACATTTCACTCCTAATTTAAAATTGTGCTAAAATGTGACATCTGTAGTGAATTGCCGCTCCTCGCCCGTCTGTGTGATGGCTACAGGGCGAACAGACTGCTCTCCCTCGGTAACGCTGAACCACAAACCCATTTCTGTTGACATTTTCCATTTGTCGCTGATACCCTGCAGAGCTGTCCCACTAATAAATAACTGTACGGTGCAGACAATGAGACAAATGAAGGGAGACATCATCATAGCACGCTGCTAAAATGAAGACCTACACTACAAAAAAATACAGCCTAATATAAGTTAGAATGGCTTAAAGGTGCACAATATAACTTTTCTGGTGAGGAGTCTGTCACCTGGCTGTTTCCATGGAGATACTATTGCTTTGTCTGGAATGTTCCACACTATGGCGTTAAACTTGTCTGTCTTGCTTTTATTCAATTGCAGGTGTAATTAATGCTTAAAGGAGAAAAAACATGCATTCTACTGTTAGTGGGCTCACTTTTCCACAGACCTGACCTGTAACTTGCTTGTCTGTCTCCTTGGATATAGATAACTTGGTTTAATGCCATAATATAGAACATTTGAGACAAAGCAGTAACATCTCCATGAAGATAAGCAAGCGGTGGACCCTCCACCAGAAAAGTTACATAGTTCACCTTTAAGTCATATGTATCTTGATTTGAGTGCATTTTGGCAAGTGTAGAAATACAATTAACCAATGGATCGAGTAGAATTTAAAAATGTGTATCTGATTTATTTTTTATAGTTTAAGGAAATGTCTTTTATTCCATATATTATTGTAAAACATCTATTTGTGAGGAAAAATGCCCTAAATGATACTGGTTATACATTTTAAGAGGCTTTGTTGGATGAGAACCTTAAGGAAGCAACTGCCAGGGACGGACTATTTAACCAATCAGAGACATGGTGTATGAGAACCATGTGGAAACCATGAGCATGTGACTCAGACAGTTCTTTCAAAATCCAGGAAGGAAGGAAGTGGGTGAGGAAAACAGTTTATTCTGAAATATGTACTTCAACTATGATTCAAAGTCAGGCTCTTCAATATGTTTGGTTTTCTTGTACATGATTAAAATGCCATTAACAAATCAGGGATCAAAAATCTAATACTATGTCATGATAATAATTAGGTCTAAACTTGTGGAACAAAAGCTCTATTATTTTTGTAGTGCATTCTTCTATTATCCCAAACCTGTGCTTATAGCCACTAGTAAACTGTCTCTCTGCCTGCATTGAGTCGGTGATGTACAGTAATGGAGGCGGGTTTTCAGCTTACATTGTGTGAGGGGAGAGCCGAGCCTCTGCTGCGTGGGCAAAACTAAAGAGGTAATTTACATCTACAGCCCTGGTCCAACGAGCCTCAAGCATTCCTCAGCTACAGCTTAGTCAACACGATCGATGGGTTTCAATCTAATTCATCTGCACAAGGCAATTAATGTTCGGATAATAGGGCTCACCATAAGATATACACTGCACTATAGTAATAAATCGCCATACAAAATGAAAAACGTTATCAATATACAAGATGGGGCTGGCTCTATTATTTATAACAGGGCTGCTTCTAACAATGCTTCTGGTGGTCGACTTGTCAGCTGTTCAGTTTTTGATTTGTCGAATAATCAAACTATTATTTTTATTATACAATGAGAATCATATAAACGCTGAAATGTGCTGACTGAAGGTTTCTGGATAGACAATATTTATAAATTAAGTGCATTATTGTATTGTATTTTGTACATTTTGCTGTAAAATATTGTCGTTATAAAAGGTATTTTGAAGTGATTTTTTTTCAAGTTTTTTCTTGTGGGATATCAACCCTTGTCACTGATAAAAAATATCAGGTTCAAAATTGCAGTTTACAATGAACAAAATGTAATTTAATGATTTCAGTGATAGTTGATTACCAGAAATAAGCATGATATGTCTTGAAGATATACTTCCGTGTCTCCTTTTGTGCATGTTCACTAATCTACTCGACTTTGTCAAAAAATGTAATATTTTTCCCAGAACTGCTCAGCCCTACCTCTCCGTGCCTGTGCCGCGCCAGGCTGCCATCTGGGTCAAACTCTCTGAGCACGTCCTTCACCTTCAGGCTGCAATCTGTAACCAAGAAAAAAATAGTTTAAAAAATAAATGTCCAGATACTAATCGATTTATATTGAACTACACTTAAGTAAACCATATACTTAGACAAAATGTGACCTTTCCTGAATAGTTTTAGAATGTTTGAAGATCATTTTAAGAACCAATATTTGGCTGGAGTACCACCAGATCTATTCCCAGACTATATAACGCACACATTTATTCTAAAATTAAATTAAACCATGGATAAGCAAATTCTAAATAATGATGAACCCAAAGGAGGACATAAAGATGAATAGATGATTATTCACATACTCAAAGAGAGGGCCTAATAGCTTGAGATCAGAACTATTGGGCCACATGGTTAAGAACACGTGATAATATCAAAGAAACAACTATTATTTGGTGTTGAAAGTTGCATTTTATTGTCTAAATAAACGGTGTTTTTATTATTATTGTATTGAAAATGACATCAAGTACTGATCATTTTCCTTATTATCATCAGTGAGTTTTAAATTGTGATAATCCTACAGCACAGAGGAGGGGGTCACAGGGGAGTTTACAAATCCACATGGGCTCACAAAACAACATGTTAGTTCCACTACAGTTAACTCAAGGACACTCTATTTATGGCTGAGCAATGCATTTGATATGAATTATAACATATACTTTGTAGTTACTGAAATTATATCACAAACTTTTAAACTTTATCAGAACGTATTCAATTCAATTCTATTCAATTTTATTTATATAACACATTTAAAACAACTTGTGCTTCACATAAAAAGTCAACTAAAAATACATATACAGATGATGAACAGGGTCTAGCTCTTGGACTAAAATGCTTTTTGTAAAATATACACTCCTTTATTAAGCCAAAATGAAATATAATTACTGTTATTCAATTAGTGTTAAAGGTGCTTAGTGGAGGTTCAGCCACCTGATTGTGTCCATGGCTGAAATGTTCCACAGTATGGCATTAAACTTATTTATTGGCATATAACAGTCTATGTAAAACACTATCTCCAAGTAAACAAGCAGGTGGTGATTCCTCCACCAGAAAGGTTATGTAGAGCACCTTGAATCTCAGTCTTTTTGAACATAACAAATTAGACACATTGTATAGAAATTTGCAATGTACTTTGAGATTTGGTGATCTCTAGTTATTGCGACATATTAATGACTTAGTGATCAGTGGCTACTGAAATTCTAATATTTTGACATATTTTGGGAGTCTCTGTGCTTTGTTAACAATAGCACATATTTACATGACCTCAAGTTCATCACTGTTGTATTGTGATCAAAAGGATAAAATATAGAAATGAGCAAAAGTTTGAGAGGAGTGAAAATACTTGTTGAGCAAAATGTCACTGATCCATATATTTTTTTAATTAATCTGAAGTAAATGTGTAATTGTTTCTATTGTAGCTGCTTATAGTCACTGTGGTTAATATTTAGGGTGCATTTACAGAGCGAGGAATGACTTTGGACTGCAAACACTTCAAAATAGGGCTGGGCAATTAATGGAATTAATCAAATTAATTCGATCAATTCATATTTTTAATAATTAATTCAATTTTCCTTTTGCCTTCCTGGATGATAAGATGTGATAAGATGTTACACAGACATGAATTTCTTCTGTTTTTCATGTTTTTAAGGCAACGCAAAACTGGTATAGTAAAAAATACATGTATTGTTTGACTTGAATAGCAGGTCAAAGCTACAAATATCAATATGTTGATATATATTCTGCTGTGTGTGTGTGTATTTTTATATATATATATATACAAAGCACTGAGGAGGAGGAGGCAGTGCCCACATGTTCTGTTGTTCTGTACTCACACTCGATGTACTGCTGCAGCTGTATGAAGTCGACTGGGCTCAGCTCCTTCACCTCAGAGTCTGCGCGGGCGGACATGCTGCCGCTTAACTGATCTACAAAACAGAAAGAAAGAGGGATGAGAGAGGGATAGAAAGAGTGAGGGAGTGAAAGAGGGAAAGAGGAATGGGGAGAGGAAGGAGAGAGAGAGGGGGGGGGCATGCTGCCACTTAACTGATCTACAAAACAGAAAGAGAGATGGAGAGAAATGCAGAAAGGAGAAAGAAGATGGGGAAGCTTGATGCCATTTAACTGTTGTACATAACAGAAAGAGAGAGATGAGAGAGGGAGAGAAAGAGGGAGACAAGGAGGGGGAGAGGAAGGAAGGAGAGAGGGGGTACATGCTGCCACTTATCTGATCCACAAAACCGAGAGAGAGAGAAAGAAAGAGGGGGATAGAGAGAGAGAGAGAGAGAGAGAGAGAGAGAGAGAGAGAGAGAGAGAGAGAGAGAGAGAGAGAGGAAAGAGGGTGGGGAGGGAGACGAGTTTAAGAGAAACATGCTGCTGCATAACTGCTCTCAGACAAAACAGAAAGACAGAGTGAGAGGAGAAGAGAGAAATGAGGTAGATACTGGGATGGAGGGGACTGAAATGCAGAAGTAAAAAGAAAGAGAATATAGATGGGAAGTGGTGAATGAGTGAAAGCAGGAGAGGGAGTGAGGGACATATGGGGAGAGAAACAGAGAGAGAGGAGAGAGAGGGAGAGGGAGAGTGGAGATGGAGGGAGAGAAAGAGAGAGTGCATTTAAAACCCCTTCAGAGCATATAATAAAAGTGTTGCTGGGAGGGAGAGAGTGACTCCCACAAACCGCAGGGAATCATTTTGAACCAACACAAATACAGATCGAACTGAGACAAGTCTGAGCCTGTTCGGGAATATCTGAGGACGATAATACTTGATGCTCGTCATACTCGAGCAATAAACAATATATCATAGTAATATGTGCAGTTTTGCCAGTACAATGACAACCAATGTGCTGTATATGGAGCTAAATGACTGTATAGTACACTCAGAGCTCACATCTGCACATCTTTCATACATCTGAGTTGTCAAAAACTTTATATCTAGATAATATGGAAACTAGATACTCATTTGAACAAGTATTGATACTCATGGGGAAAAAAAGTAACACAAAAACAGGCATTTTAGATTGATCTAGAATTAAATCAGAACTTGTGTAAGAAACTACCACTATTCTGTCAGTAAAAATATTGTTTTGTTTTATTGAAATCTGCATTGAAAATCAAGCCTTGTTCATATCAAAATTAGGTTTAAAATGTTAGTATACTGACAGCACAAGCACTCACACATCTGTAGACCAGATGTCATTTAAGTTGTTGCAATGAAACAATTACCTCAGCAAAATGTCTATCTGATTATAAGTACAAAAATGTATCCTGTTATTTTGTAGTTTTACCCCCTACAGACATGTTCTGAAATGCATGGGTTTGCAGTACTGTTATCACGATGCTAAATTTTCAAACTAGATTTCAATATTAAGGAATAGATTCGACAGTCAATAGAGATTCCCATACCACAGTGATAATAAAAAACACTCTTTCTTAGACAATAGAATGTGATTTTCAACATTAAATCATAGTACTTTCGTTTATATTACCATGTCGTGTTATATCTGTGTAATCCCTCAGTGGTCCACATAGGTTCCATAGTGGTCCATGGGTGTGTACTAGTCTATGTGTCTTATATGTGTTCTGATACAGCTCAAGATCATTCTAATGCTATTCAGTAAAGGTTACTTTTTGTCCTGTGAATGAGACTATTTTAGTATACTTGCTCAAATGAGTATAGTAGTTGTGATACTAGTTTTAGCTTCATTTAGTATTTGACAACCCTAGTTTGCAGTTCAGTTCATATTTCAGTTTTCTCTCAAATGTTAAATAATGCTCCTGTGTGTTTAAAATATGCAGAATCCAACTATTACAATATAAAACATTGAAAGAAATCCTTCCTCTGAGGTAGGACAAAACAATATAGGAAAAAAATCTAATCACTTCTTTAATTTTATGTCTTTATTTACGGAATTTTAAGGAGGAAAATGATCTTATCTTCATCTGTCAGTCAATCAGAACAGAACAGACAGTGAACAAAACGAGGAGCAGGTGGGAGAAATTATTCACCCTGCACTCACTCATTATTGGCAGACTGTCAATAGGACAATTTAATGAGGTCAGATTGAAATGCCCCACCACACATCACCAACCAAAAGAAAAGACAAAATACGAAAAGAAAGAAATAATATCTCTAAGTTGTATGTATATATAGAGAGAGCAACACATAACTGATACAAAATCAATAGAATCATTCACTTGTGGTGCAATGTGTTCTTGATTTAATTATTGATTTGAGCCCAGTCCTTATGTTTCTAATATTCATATATCACACCAAATGTTACATTGCTCGAAATAAAAGTTATATTGACATTGACGAGTATTTTCAGTAAAGAAAAAAATGTCTTTAACCGAATAAATGCCAGATATACTGAAGTTGAACATCTCCATGGAGACAAGCACATGTCAGTGTTTATCTCTACCAGAAAAGTTACATACTTGCAAACAAAAAAACAAAAAAACAAAAGAAACAAAGGGACAATGGAAGGAGAGGGAAGGAAGGGAGTTTAAAAAATAAAATAAGAATCAGAACCTCACTATATTATTTATTTTTCTTCTTTTTACACAGACACACACATAAACACACACACACACACACACACACACACACACACACACGCATACACACACACACACCCACACACACACACACACACACACACGTAAACACACACACAGACACACGTAAACACACACACACACACACACACACACACACACACACACGTACGTAAACACACACACACACACACACATTCGTAGGTTTCAACTTCCTGCTTTATATGAGATTTTTTGGTAATTGCTATGGCAACAGCACCCTCTCATTCACTGTTATTTTTCTCTATGTATACTACTTTCTGCTGGGAAAAATCTAAAATCCCATCTGTAGTTTTGATGCATTTAGTGAGAACCTACAATGTAAATGAAAAAGTGTGAAAAACTTTTAACTGGCAGAATACAAAAGGTGAATACATTTAAAATAGTCGAAACAATACAAATACATTTCGTGCCATTTTAAGCAAGGTGCTAGGCGCTTATATTTTCAGAGGAGCTATAAAATATACAGCGACAAAAACAAACGTTGCAGCTTGTGTGGTCACAGGGGTTTCAAGGGACTGCCCCGGATAAAACAAGGAACAGTTTTAAAATGTCAAACCGCGCCTAAAGTGCGCATAAAATAAAAAAAAATGTCACGTTCAGGTCATGTGGGGAATATTGCAATGTGATTATTCAACTAAGTGCGCCTCTCAAACACACTCATGGTTGATTGCTTCACTAAAAATACCCCAACGTGAATGGAGAGTGATCTGCCAATGACAGGAGCACAAATACATGTTTTTGTATTGTCCAAAACAATTAGGCAGGTTATAGAGAGGAAGCCATTACAGTGTTTGGAGACTAGTGTCAATTAGTTACACTACCGCTCAAAAGTTTGGACACACTTTCTCATTTAATGGTCCTGACATGGCACATCTGTGAAGTGAAAACCATTTTAAGAGATTTCATCAAGAAGCTCATTGAGAGAAAGCCAAGCGTTCGTTTGCAGCTCTGTCAACAAAGCAAAGGGTGGCTACTTTGAGGATTTGATTATAAAAGTTGAGTTTTAGTTGCATTTTTTAATTTGCTACATAATTTAATACATATTATCTCATATATTTGATGTCTTCCGTATGTAACAAAAATGCAGAAATTAGTAAAGGAAAAAAAAAAAAAAACCTGAATGAATGGGAGGTGTCCAAACTTTTGACTGTATATTAATGTTTTATCTAATGGGTGTAGTAGTATAGTAGTATTTTTTCAATGTAAGTCATTTGCAGGTAATATCAACATAAGAATTATGGTGAATGACTCATACAGACTTTGGTGTTTGTCCATGCTGAATTTGCATTACATTTACATTAAAGTAAAGTAAACTATACTATAATGCATTTATTTTATATAGCTGAACTTTAGGCCTGTCATCGAAAATTACTATGGGCTTATTTTTAAATTAATTAACACTGGAACGATATATTTTTCATGTGTACTTTTTCTTTGTAAAGGTATGATTTTTATGGTAATATTTGAATTGTAGAGGGTTTAACAAGTAGCTCATGTCTTTTAATGATACAGTACAAAAAAAAAAACAGTTTACTGGGATTATCCTGCTTTGGCATAGAGTGGTTTCCATATATATATATTTTATGATATTTTCTGTAGCAATTTATCACACGTAAATACATTTTATCATGACATACCTAGCACATTATACTACATTCATAGGTGGATGAGGTAAGGATAGTAGAACATTATTATTCTTAACCACTGACCTACTGTTGCCTCCCAGATAACACACAGAAGTGCAGTTAGAGATGTTACTTTATGCTATATAATGTGAAAAGATTGTACTGCAACTTTATTTTCTTTTTTACTAAATCTTTATGCACCTCTTTAGTATAGTTTAAGTACAGACAGCATACTTGAAATATATACAGCATACATATAATGCTGTATCTCTTCAAAACAACAATTTTGAGACATTTTATAACCTTTCCAGATAATCCGACCGTTATGGTTGCTACAGATAAGGTGTGATGAACGCACGCTTTGGTTTTTTATGTATGTTATATTTAGATTACGCTATAAAGGTAAGGTTGACTCTATTACCTCTGTAGGGAAATTTGTCCTCTGCATTTGCCCTATCCATCAATACCACATGGAGTTAAAGCTGTCAGGAGGAGAAGTGGGTGGCCCGGGGACCCTTCTCCAGATCTTGTGCAGTAGGTTCACAGTCAGAAGGATTTAGGATTAGCAACGTGTGCAGGTTTTTTGATTGGTTAAATTGATGAGGGAAACACAGAGGAATCCCATATAGACAAGAGGAAGACATGTAATCTTGCTAATTTGTTATCTTAAACAGGGTCCTTGAGTGTTTTTGCTGTAATTTTCAGTTCTTGGATCTAGTCAAAAATGGAAATCATCAGCTTGAATTTATTTATGTGTTTACCTTTAAGATATCTGAGAAAACCACCAATTACTGTATTTTTCTGACTATAAGTCACACTTTTTTTCATAGTTTGGCCGGGGGTGCGACTTATACTTAGATGCGACTTATATGTGAAACTATTAAAATATATAATTTCACATCTTTGTTATTGTCACACTACAACTACACGAGGGCACTCCAGGCTTGTTTACGAGTATGGCAGCCATCTACTTCACTACTTCATCTACTTCCGGAGTTGTTCAGAAGAGACACCGAGGATGAAGAATACAATAAATTTAGTGATTTGGAGTGAGATCCAGAGTAAACTTGTTGCTTGGTTTTTATGCTTTAGTTATCTGATTAACTGTTAATATTTTATGTAAACATACCAGACATTTCATCATCTATGTGTTACGTACCAAAACTTTGAAGATTTGATTTTTAATAGCAGTAATAATTTTATTATAATACTTTTTTTTTTTTTTTTTACATTATAGGGATATATGCCCAGCATTTACTGGCACAATATTCCACTATGCACTTTCCTAATCTCAAACTCACACTTCACTGACAATTCAATGTACTTTGGCCAAGTGTCTGCACTTTGGCCAACATAAAGCACTTTAAAAACTAGTAAAGTTTTAAAAGTGCTTTATGAATAAAGCTGGTATAATATGATGTAATGCATTAAGTGGTTTTGTGTTACTGCCAAAAGTAAAAGCTAAGTAAGGATCAGTAGCTCAATGTGGAGACATTTACCCAATATAACAAATGCAATGATGCTGTTGTGTCCTTCAGAAACAACATTTCATCTACCTGTAGCAGTGGTTGAATGTAACAAAGCAAAAGTTATAAAGTACAAATGTTTTTGTACTTATATATATTTTAAAATGGACACTTTTTACTTTTACTTCACTACATTTGAGAGAAGTTATGTGTATTTTCTGCTCCACTACATTTTCGAACAGGACTGCAAAGTAAAAGTATTTTTCATTATTGTTTGAGACCTGCTGAAAAGTCTGAGAGTTTATTTTTAAATGTTCTTAATCTGAGCAAACAAAAATATACAAATTCTAAATCTGAGCAAAAAAAAAAAATCGCTTGTTTCTTTTCAACAAAATTCAGCACAAATCTTTATCAAAATCACTACTTATGAAGCCTTATAAGACCTCAAAATCCACACAAAATACTTCCAGTATCTGTACTTTTACTTAAGTAAGAAACAAAACTGAGACTTCTTCCACCACTGACCCATAGACTGTACGTATAGTCTATGGTTAATATATGTGACTGTAACTATGCACTTGTATCGGCCAGTCAGACTTAGCAGTAATAAATAATGCAACAAATACAAACAGCATCATATAGGGTCTAGAGGAGTCTAATAAATTATTACTGTTATGAGAAGGGAAAGGAAATAATGCAGAGGCAACATTTAAAGGTGTACTATGTAACTTTTCCAGTGAAGGTTTCCCCACAGGAGATGTTGCAGACAAGCAGGTTACACCACCAGGCCAAGTTACATGTCAGATCTGTGGAGAAGTGACCCCATTCACAATAAGAATTCATGTTTCTCAATGTATTTGTTTAAGCAATAGAAACACCTGAAAAGGAATAAATATAAGATATGATTAATGCCATACTGTCAAACATTCTAGGCCAACAGAAAAGTTACACGGTGCAGCTTTAAATGATGTGCATACAGATTGACACAGGTGTTGAATTGTAGTGGAATGTTTGAGTGCTATCAGTTCCATAACAGCATTAGGAGGCACTCTGCTCCCATTAGGCCTGATATAATGGACCTTTTAAAAAGACATACACTGGCTTTACAACGCTGCTTTGGACAACACAACTCAAGTATGTTTACGTCTAATTGATTTTTCATTCACGGCAGAGTCTAATGTGGAATATCAACATCAAGAAGAAACAACAAAAGTTAAAAAAAACCAGGAAGGACCCATGCATTTGACGGTAATGTTTTCTATGAGGGGTGATAGTGAATGTGCTCTTAATTTTCATGTATAATGCATAAGGGGCACACAAGATCTCTTCTCATTATTAAGACATTGCACTTGGAAAACAAAGTAAGTTTTTATATCAAGACAAGGAAACTATTGATTGTGTAAACTATTTCAGTATAAAATATACATAGTTGTAACATTAGTTGTATAACATTTTTCGTGCATTTGATTGTTGTTTATGTTGTTTCTTTCCTGGTCCCCTGATGAATTGGTTCCGCACAGCTTCTTTTTTCAAGGTAAATTAACTGCCACTGCCACCATAATTCTAAACTCTGTGAAACTACTTCAAACAAGATTAATGTTTTTAATTCAAGTAACTTGGACTCAGTTCCATGTTGGATTATTTAAATTGTCTCCATGAGAAATATCTGAAAGGAAAATCTATGATCATGTACCCATTTCATTCTTATCCATGAATAATTGATACATCACAATATATCACTTTGAGGTAAGAGTCCCCCATGCTTTGCTTCGCTGTGTGAACTGTTTCAAAGCTGTGAATGTGGTCACGATTCACGTACATGAATATCGGTGTTGTGCCAAAGGGTTTGAGAGACAATTTGTTTTAGTTTTATGACACTTGCCCATCATATTCCATAGCGTCTTTACATATCTATATCTCTACCTCTCTAGTAGTTTTGTATTGCCTTTGATAACACTGTGCGATATGTAGATGCTGATTCATAGATAAAGGCTTCATATTACGCACACGTAAACTACTGTAAGCTTAACACTAGTGATCAGACTAAGTAAAAGTCAGTCTCTAATGGGTGCACATAATCAGGCTGCATTCACTCTACTTCAGGCCACTCTGTCCCCGCTTAATTCCTTCAAAAGGTCATGTGCGTCGCCAAGCACTATGTTTGCAGCACAGTGAGGTAAGCTCCAACAAGGAAATACATAAAAACCAACAACAGAACTAACTTACTGGAGAAGTTGCCCATTTCCTTATTACCAGATTTAAATTCATATGAACAGTGCCCTTGAGGATTAATACAGTAAATAAGTAAATAAGTATTAATCAATTTTATAACTATTCATGATAATAAATGACTCAATAACTTTTATTTGTTTTTTTCCTCAAACAAATTAAATTTTATATAGTAAAAAGTAGGGCTAGGCAATCATTTTATTTATTTTTTTTTTTTTATCAAGAGGAACTTTTGGCTTTTATGGGATGTGAATCTTTTGGATCCATTCTCTTTTCTTTGTTCATATGACAGAGACCAATGTGAGCACTCATGTTAACAGCAAACTAATCACAGAGAAATAAACTGACAGTGGGAGAGTGTTTACCCTTTCAAATTGTGCATAATCGAAATAAAACAATAATAATAATTTTAAAAGTAACTGTTATTATGATGTCAAATATGTTTTTTGTGCACAAAACGCTCACTTGTGTTGCCGGCTCTGCATCTGTGCTGATTCTTGAGTCAGTTCAGTGTTAATCAGTGTAAAAATGCATACAAATCTGAAAAAAAAAAAGATTTGGCTTGTTTAAAAAATGAGATCCAGATCCAACCGTTCACGTTAAGGAACTGTTCAAAACGGCTGAATCCTTCACCAATGTCACATCACTTGTCTATAGCCAGTCCTCCGTTAGTAAAGGCGTGTGGTTTTAAGCAGAGTTTGGACCGTTAGGGGAAAAAAAAATGTGTTAAATGGCACTGTCTTAGTCCAATGAGGTTCAGACCAAAGTTCTGAATTTTTTTATTTTGTTTTTGAAAAGAAAAAGAAAACCAAAAATACAGTTCTATATATTTAAAAAAAAAACAACAACTAAAAACTAAAAACTTCATGACATTTTTTGCCATATTTCCCAGGCCAAAACAGCGGTCGCCTCATAGGGCTTCACAAAAATAGTTGACTTGAAGCTGACCAACAGAGCAGTTGAAAAATCTGCAATAACAGAGTAATCAAACTATAATCTAACATCAGCTTCTGTTTGGGACACACAGTATAATTATCCTGAGATGAGACTGTCCAATAATATCATCATATTTGTTGTTTAGCAGGATCTCCAGTCAATCTGTAATCGAATTCTTCACTTCCTGATTAGATAATGATTTGCACAGACAGTGGAGCAGAATGGTTTCCCCGGTGTTCCCCAGTGGTAAACACAAACAATAGAAAACCATACATCTGCACAAACTACTATGGCCACAGAATTCAGAATGTTAAACTTATGTGAGTAATTTTGAGACTTGCAGTTGTTCAATGTATTTCTTAGTAGTTTCAGAGTACTTTTTTCACTTAATTATGGAAATTTGCAGGGTAAGAAACTGCTTCTACCTTCTCTCAATGGTAGATAGTACATATGTGCCAACACTTTATTAGTCACCTTCACCACATAATGACACTTTATACAATTTATATGCCAATATTCAACTTAACCCATCAAAACCTTCATTAAAACAGTATGCATGTCATGAAGTGGAAAATGGATAAGCGGAAGAAAATGGATGGATGATTGTCCAAACACTTTCCCAACATCCTGGAATAATAGTCCCAGTTACCAGAGACCAGTATTTGAACAGGTGTATGATCTCCACCATTTGACTTGGAGGAAATATGAAACATATACTGCAACAGCCCATTTAATGATAATGAAACTGAAATTAAATGTCTAAAGTAACAGTTAATCATGTAGTAACAAAAAAAAGTCAATTACACTGACTTGCATTCATTTCCTGGAAACCGATTCTAACCTTAACCATAGTCACTTGCTAAACCTTAACCTAAACCTTATACTTAACCTATTTTAACCCATATCTGAACTTTAAATTGTGTTGTTGACCTAATAATAATAAAGGATGCCCCATGATACGAGTGCAATTGTGAGGACAGATTTTAGACCCCACAACATTATAAATACCCGCCCACACATACAGAAACCATTTAATTTGGAATATTAATCTTGAATTGAGATGATTTTATCTCAAATCAAAACATGACTATGCACTTCACTGTAACTCCTGCGCTTTTGAGAACAATGAGCCCATCTAAAAGTGATTAGTGAAACAGCATAAATATTTCAGAATGCTTTGAGGAATGTTAAGAGCTTGTTAGTGCTTAATTTAGACCATGTGACCTTTAGCTCAAACCCACTCACTGTAAGGAACTGCTACCTGCCCAACTGAAACTGAAATGATCACGCTTATGAAAAGTTTCAGTTTTTACCTTTAGCATTAGAGGCGGTAGTAATAATTGTATCAGAGGTAGGTAGTACTAAGTTACATGTACTTATAACTTTAATAAAATTGTGGTGTACTGAATAGTTTTTGTAGTCCTACTTGAGTAATATATTTTCCAATGTAACAAAACTCTTGCTTAAGAAAAGGTTTAGGTTACTCTTCTGACTGTAAGTAAGTCTACAAATGACAAAAGCTTTATTTTGACAATATGAAATTATTTGAACATTTGCACTGCTCCTTAAGATATGATTTTGTTTTACTCATGTTTGTGTCTATCCTTTGAAAAGACCATATGAGACCAGCGCATTATTTAGGGTAAAGTTTTGTCCTTCCAATTAAGTTAAAATTATAAATCAGATACGTCAAGACGCGCTCACTTGAGTAAGTGAGTCTTGGACTATTACTCTGTACTTCTACTTGAGTAATATTATCTGAAGTTACTATACTCTTACTTATGTACATTTTTGCTACTCTACCCATCTCTGCATAGAACCAGTGTGACTGAGGTTGAAACCATAAAGGCACAGAGCTGCTAATGCCTCTGTAAATAGCAGTAGAAAAATCATGATCTCCACATAGCAACAGACCGCACTAGACTTTCCCATAGACGTCAGAAGCCTTTATAACTGATGACCACTCACTGGCACGCTCTGACAACCAGAGCAGACACACACAAGAACTGAACAATATGCAGAGATGGGATGAGGCATTTACTTTAATCACTTATTGAATTTGAGTTTTAAAGGCAATTGTACATTCATATTATCTAAATATAATTTGAATTCTTAACAAATTATTAATTAATTAATTATTATTATTATTATTATCATATTATGTTTTCAATCACAAATATTGGAGGAATACTTTTAATCATGAAAGTAATTTTGTCTCCATGGAGATGTTATTACTTATCCTATGACTTTCCAAAATATGGCATGAAAAGTACATACCTCCATGGAAAATAAGCAACGTCAGCAGTGGTGGAAGAAGTAAAGGTAACACATGAAAAAATCTACTTAAGTAAAAGTATTATAGTACCTGTTTAAAAATGTACTTAAAGAGTAAAAAGTAAAAGTATTTTGAGGTCTTATAAGGCTTCAAATGTTGTGATTTTTTAGAGATCTGTGCTGAATCAATCATTTTTTCTAGCTGTTTTTATTTTTCATATTTTTGTTTGCTCAAATTATGAACACATTTAAAATAAACCCCTCAAGACTTTTGAACAGGTCTCAAACAATAATAAAATACTACTTTTCAGTTCAGTTCAAAAATGTAGTGGAGTAGAAAGTACAGATACCTTCTCTCAAGTAAAAAGTATCCACTTTAAAAATGTACATAAAAAAAGTACAGATATCTAAAATGTACACTTTACTTTTACTACTACTACTACTTTTATTTTGCTACATTCCACCAGTGGTCACCAGGCAACATACAGGTCAAACTGTCTAGATGCAAGCCGGCACATAGTAAGAATGCATGTTTTTCAAGATGTTTCTACCAATAAAAACACGTGTTACTGAATAAATGCAAGATATAAGTTTAATACCATACCATGGAACATTCCAGTTGAAGCAATAACACTATGTGACAAGCATGTGGCAGATCCCCCTCACCAGAAAAGCTATAAAGTGCACCTTCAATTGTTCCTTTGTGATTACACTTTGAAATCTTACACTAAAAGATAAAAATAAGTAGGACAGTGTTGCTGTACATGGTTGTCAGGCTGCACCCAGGTCCAACCATAAAGCAGTCTCTTTACAAGAATGAGTAAATGTAACTCGGGGCCGACCTGCTGTGTTTGTGCAAGCTGCTGTAACGCCCACGCCCTGAGTCAAGGGAACCTGCACTTCAGACACATTTGCATTGTGCATGTTTTTAAATTTAACCCACAAAACTGAACATCTAGATGAGCTAACGGTGCACTTTGCGCTTCTATGGTGGAGGGCCTCAATGTAATTCAATTGCGTGAATGTTTCACACTATGGTATTAAACAAATCTATCTCCATGGAGACAAGCATGAAAGCACGACCAGGCCAATTAGTTACATGTCAGATCTGTGAATAGGAGACCCACTTGCAGTAAAAATGCACAGTTTTTTCACAAGGCATTTTTGAGCAATTAAAACACCAGTAATTAAATAAATGCAAGATGAATAAGTTTGAAGCCATTCTGCACTCTAAAGCAATAACATCTCTATGGAGACAAGCGGATGTCAGGCCCTCCACCAGAAAGGTTCCATAGTACAGCTTAAGATTAATTTGTTTACTTGATGGACCTTGATTGTTAAATCTGATTTAAGATTATCTAAGTATCTAATTTTGATACTTGTTTTAGTATTGATTAGTATCTGCTTTTCGATACTTTTAACAACCCAACTTCTTAGATCCAGACTTTTTAAACGAGGCAAGATTTATTTTTTGCAGTACTGTGGTTGGAAAAGTCTAGGGAGGTTTTCTGAACACTGTGTGAAGTGGACAAGTTATTTCTTGAGCTCGAATGAAGCGATGACCTGAGTGAAGTGCGTACATATTACATCAGGGCGACAGAGGACGGTCCCGTTGCTATGGAAAGAGTTTCCCTTCACAGCTGCTGTTCTGTAACGGGTGACTAACAGGTAAAGAGTGTGGGAGAGACAAAGAGGGAAGAAGGAGGGGTGGTGGGAGAGAGAGACAGAAAGGACGGAAGGGGGGTCTATGGAGAGAGATTGAGGGTAGAGAGGGGGAGTGAGAAAGAGAGAATAGACAAAGACAGACAGGATAGAGAGGAGAAGTAAGAGAGAGAGGAGTGGGGGGACGAGGTCATGGAGAGGAGAATGAGGAGAGAAAAAGGGAAGCAGAGAGGGGATAGAGAGAGAGAAGTAAAAAGAGAAAGTGATGGGGTAAATAGGATGGAGAGAGAGAAGTAAAGAAGTAGAGAGAGAGAGAGAGCACTGGTAGAGACTGGTGAAAAAAGAGGGTGATGAGGGGTACTGAGAAAAAGACAAAGTCAGAGAAAGGGAGGGGAAGGAGGGGAAGAAAGGAAGGAAGGAGAGAGGGGGAGTAAAATAAAGAGAAAGATAGACAGGGCAGAGAGGGGAGAGATAGGGGGGAGAATGAGGGAGAGAGTAAAAGCAGATGATAGCTGGTAGAGGAAGAAGGGAGGGAGAAAGTGAGAGAAAGAGAGGAAGGGGAATATAAAAGAAGGAGAGACAGGAGGGTGAGAGAAAGTAAAGGAGAGAAGGAAAGGAAAGAGGAGGGAGCCAGAGAAGGAGATAGAGATAGAAGGAGGAAGATGGTGAGAGAATTAGGAGAGGAAGAGAGGGAGGAAAGGAAGAAAGGACAGAGAGGGAGATGATAAAACAGAGAGAAGAGGAGGGGAGAGCAAAGGAGAGAAAAGGGGCAGAACTGAGAGATGAAAGTGAGAGAGAGGAGACGAAATGGATAAAGTGAACAAGATAAAGCAGAGAGAGGGGGAGGAGGGAGAGGCCAGGCACGGCTCGGTGTTCCCCAGCAGAAGCTCCTCCCACGCAGCATTTGACCTTCCAAAGCAGAGGTCATGACTAACCTGATTCTACAGCACAGCACTGCAATATTCTCAGAGTAAACGGAAATTATAAGTACCAACAATACTTCACCAGTAGTTTCCTTTAGAGATCGACTGATATGGAGCTTTTTCAGGGCCAATGCTGATACCAGTTTTAGAGCAACCGATGGCCGATAACCTCTGCCGATATTTTTGTGCCACTATGTATGTATATAATTTTGGTTATTTTTTCCCAAATTATGCCATATAATTTTACTACAAACTCCTTTTTTACCCACAAACCTATAAGAAAATACAGATTTTGCATAGCCTAAAAACACAATTTTGTCTAATCTGATATCACCCATATGAAAAATGCAATCAAATCAGCAATCAGACTACAGTGAAGTTAAAATGAGCAAGTCTTTAAACTGCAGGGCTTCCCCGTGGGCTTGGCTATGGAGGAACTGAGCAGAGAGCCGTGGGTGCGAGTGAACGGACAGAAGACGAACCAAAACATGTGAAACGGCGAGGACATTCACCACTGCATGAATCACCCGCTTCTTGGAAAATGTAGGCGAGGCAGACCCACTGTTTGTGCTGCCCATCATCACAGAGCTCAGACTTGGACTTATGTAATGGTTTTGTGGAGGCGCCTTGAATAAAATCACTCAGGGTTCAGCACAAAGTCTCTCAACCTGCTCAGACACGCACCAGAGCTTTTATAGAGAATCACAGGGAGCCCACTCAACTGTACAATGTTCAACCAAATATGACATTACAATAGAAATTACATTACATCAGAGGCTTCTTTTGAACGCTGATAAGATAAGATATGTCAGTTAGCTTCAGTGTTGTCAAGATACTAAAATGTCAAACATGATTTCAAAAGGTTCAATACCGACTTCAATAACCACAATGAGAACTGCGACATTTTTGTGAACAATGGAATGGAATTTTCAACGCAAAAATAGCAGTGCACCTTCGAAGAAAGGTTTATACTGCTTGTGTCCGTGGCGATGCTATTGGGTTGTAGAATGTTCCACAGTATGGCAACAAACATAACTATTTCAATGTAGACAAGCAAGTGACGCTACTAGGCCAAGTCAGATTCTTTGAGAGGCCACTGTATTTCAGCAATAAAACACTTGTAGCGGAATTGATGCAATACTGTAGAACCTTAAAAAAGCAATAACATCTCTGAAGTCAAGCTTGTAGCGTACCCTAAACCAGAAAAGTTACAGAGTGCACCTTTAACATTATTGGGGTTTGTTCATTCTTGTCCTGGTTCTGGTTTGAGCCCATGTCTAGTCCTGATGTGGACTTGGTTTGATCCTGATTTAGTCCCGGTCTAGTCCAGCCCATTTAATTCTGGGTTTAGTTGCAAATAAATCAAAATCCCAAAAGTGTGACCACACCCACAGATGACGACCATTCTACAATTATTCAAGAAACATCCAACTTGGTCATATTTATGTTTTTTTTTTTTTCAATATTGATACTTGCTCAAATAGATGTCTAGCTTGAATACTAATTTAAGTATTTATTCATTTCAGTGTTTTAGTTTTCTTTGTCACCCACCTCATCAGGGGACATAGGTGGACATTTTAGCTATAATATTGACATTGCTATTTTGAAACTATGCAAATTTACAATAGAGTAAATTACAATTATAGCGTATTATTACTAATAAGAAAACTACCGACATGATACAAAAACACACACAAACAGTGTAATCGCGTGATATATCTGCACTTTTGTGTTTCATTTTAAAGTCTATTAAATTTTTATACGATACTTGAACATCAAACAAGGCATTTCCAGGTAAGCACATCTGATTATTATCTGAAAACCAAATCAATAAATTTGCCAATATAACTTACACCCGCACATCTGAGACATCTGATTGCAAACTCAGCTTCAGGTTTTGAATATTGATGGTGATTTGCACTATTTACCATTGTAATTTAGTCAAAGTGGGCGAAATGTACAAAAATTAATATTTCAGTTTTATTCTCGCCTCACAATAATTTTTGCAATAAACCCAGAAATGTGCTAAAATGTGCCTTTTAATGTTGAGGTTCAAGTATTGCACAAAAAGTGAATGTAAATGCAAGTTAAATATTTGGAAGATTACAGTCCAAGTATATGTTCAGAGCCGCACTATGATTTAGTAAATGTTTACATCAGATGCCCGACCTGTCCCTATGAATCACTTACTTGTCACTGTGTAAAGACATAAATAGGATACAACTGAAGCTTTCCTAACTTAGTATAAAACCACCTAACATTAAAGTGCACTATGTAACTTTCTGGAGGAGAGACCACCACCCGCTTGTTATTACTTTGTCTTTAATGCTCCACAGTATGACATTTAACGAATCTATCTCAATGCAGACAAGCAGCTGACGCCACCTGGCCAAGTTAGGTCAGAAAAAAAAAAAAAAAAACGCTTGTAATTGAATGAATGTAAGAGAGATACGTTTAATGCCATACTGCGGACATACATTTCAGGCAAAGCAGAAAGTTGTGTTGTGTTGAGGGTTGAAAATTGCATTCCAATATCATAAAAAAAAGTGTTTCATTATTATGTTATTATAAGAATATACTGATCAAAATCAAGTCAAACATTTAGTGTCACTACCAAGGACACAATGACATCGTTATTAACAACCAGGAAATTCCCGAAACATGTCTCATCTGGTTAATGGGTGAAGGCTTAACCCACTACGTCACCATCTCACCCCAAACTCAACAGCTCTGGTTATAATTTTGTCTTAATGTTTTTTTTAATCTCAATTAGATTTGAAGCTGGACATAATCTGCTACAGCATCATGACTCTGTTAACATGAGACATAAATGACCCACTCCACATTATTGATCGCCTGAACACAGATACAGACAAATGAGTTCCATTAAGACATGCAGCATTGCAACAAACATAGGCCTACAACTTATTATTATTTTATAAGGCTTTTGCAATATCATTTTAGTTAGAGGAGAAATGCTGGGGGGAAATTATACATCTAACTGTGATTGTGATTGGATTTGCAAGTTACATTAGAAATTAGGATTCTGTTCAAGAGCTGGTAAAAAAAAGAAAATCAATACCCAGATACTAATCAATAAGTAGTATTTAGACTAGATAGAAAAAAATCACTATGCAACTGGATCTTTCCTTTACGCTTAGGGTTTTAAAATGGTCTCGATCAGAATTTGTATGACCACATTGTAATATTAAAGAAAGTTTTGTAGAAAATGATATTCCATTGTATAAAATGTTGTTTTTATAACTATAGTCCACACTGAAAACTTCAAGTATTAAGCATTTTTCTTAGTAGAGAAATTTTGTAAAATTTTAGTATCTACTATCGGTTCACAGTGCACATTTTAAACACAAGAACAATACGATTTGACAAAAAACTGAAATATGAACTGCCAAACTAATACCAGAATCCTATGCATTTCAGAACAGTAAGTGGGGGGTAAGTTTAAACTACAGCATGTTTTATACAAGGGGATCCTATATTGAAATTACTTACACAACTGCCGTCTTTGCTATCTGCGACCATTCAAATTGTAAATTCACCTTTGCAGCCCTGTCTTAGTGATGAAATTTAAAGCTGTAATCTGTACAATGATTTATCAGCACTTTTCGGCCCTGTTTGGTTAAGTTGGGATAGGGGTACACTCAGCATTCATTGTGCATTGCAAGTGAAGTACTTTCACCAAGGCAGCCTAATCCAAGAATGGATTTTCAGTTCAATTCAACATTCCACTCTGATATAGACTATGAGGCAACACAATTAAATACAACAATATAACAGACTATTTCATTTTTTGTCCACTTGTTCCCATGATTATTGCGTTGCCTGGAAGGTCTGAACCTCTACAGTGCAGCTTGCATTTACTTAATGACAGATATTTGAAAATAGCTTGAAAAACATGCATTTTTACTGTGAGCGGGATTGCCTTTACACAGATCTGACTTGTAACTTAACCTAGTGGCGGATATCAAGCTGTGGAATATACCAAGCAAAGCAATAACATCTCCTTAGAGACAAATAGCAGCTCTTCAACTACAAAAGTGACACAGTGCAGCTTTATCTAATGAGGAAAGCCATATTCAAATTATGAATCATGCACTAACAAGCTTAAAATCCTAAAAATAAGAAGGATATGTCTAAAACGTCCACAGCAACTCTACAAGGTGCTAAAAATAGCGTTGTCTGCACTGAAGGGTGTCCCCTACAGTAACGGAACGACAGTAGAAATCACTATGAGTCAAATACATGGTAAATGAGGTAAGCGCACAGTTCATTCACACATTAACATACAGCGGCTTTAACAGTGAGAGTATTACACGCTCATGACGCACACACGCACGCACACGTTCTGCTTTGAGCATGGGAGATTCTTGTAAAGTTACCGCGTGGAAATCAATACACACTCGACTCTTTAGTGGTGTATTCTCTCGCGTTATCAGCCAGGCACTACAATAGCACCTAAATGTCCCACCAAACCGTGCGAAACTTCAACACAATAGCGACAAATGTGCTTTATTACCTGCTCCGCTGCGGTGTTTAGTCAAGTCCTGGGGAGAAGCCAGACAGAAAGCGGTGTTTTTGGAGGCAAAGTGTCCGCTAACTTCGGGCAGGCGCAGACAGCAGGGACCGTGGGTCGAGTGTGGAGAGCTGAGAGTGAAGGACCGCCCGCTTGTGTCTCTCTTGTGTCGGCTGCGCTCTCTCACACGCCCCCTGCAAACTTCCACAGTTCACATGACGGGGAAATGACGGTCCTACAGCGCCGCTTCGGAAGTGTCAGTCATTATGAATCACTCTGTGTGCAACGCAAAGCTTTCTGAACCAGTGCATTTGAATACACGTCAAGGGAGAGTCCCCAAAGAGGTTAGTAAAGAGTTAAATTTAGCACGCTTAATTGTCCTTCTGGTATTTGAGGAAAAACATGCCAGCTAAAAGACTGCATAAGCTGCATGTTAAAAGGCCAAGAACACTACAGAAATAACTATTTTAGAGAACAAAAAAACTTTAAACCCACTTCACTTGAACAGGTCACATATAGACTTATTTTAGTAGCCTAATATGTTGTTTTATTTATTTATTTTATATTTTTTTTGTTTCTTGTCTTGAAAATCAATTTTGATAGTGAGGGGAAATGACAGTACTCAGTAGCATTTTTATTAAGACTGTAAGGAACACATGAGGTACACTGATAGGACAGGGGTGTCCAAACTATGGCCCGGGGGCCAAATGCGGGCCCACAGACCAGTTTTTATTGGCCCTCAGGCCTCCTGCTGAACCAACCCAATTGATCATAAGCAGTTAAACTTTTTCTACCACTATAACCTCCAACATCACATTGCAGTGTGATACAGACCTAAAATGAATGTGTCCTAACCATATTGTTATACAGATTACATTTGCAGGCCTAATGCAATTTTCAGCACAACATATTTATTTATTTATTCTATTTGTCATAGAGATAAAGATTTAGTCTGAATTTGTGCCTGGGTATTTATTTAATTTTGAGGTCACAACCCTATTACTCAATACATATCTCTTTATAAAACCTTTCCACATGAACGGGTACTTCGTAGCTTCTAGTATTTTGGACACACCCAAGATTGCTATGATGTTACCAGAGCCAAACATTTTTAGTTATTTAAGACTGAACCTACCTGTTATGTTTTGGCTGCAGCCTCACCACACCAGGAGCAGACAATGAGTAAAGTGCATGATTTCACATTCCACCGAGAAGGATTAAGGCCACAATGAACTGCAGAGCCCTGAAAACAAGAGCCCTGTCTGGGTCTGTCCAGAGGAGAGCAGCCCTTGGAACAGACAGAAAGTGGAAAGTTACAGCAATAATTATACTATAAATATACAAATTTAAAATACCATTACAAAAATATCTAAAGCAGTGTGTGGGTTTGCCTAATTTAGAGTTAATTTTATCTACTTTTTTTGGTTCTTGTTTGTCAATTAAGTGGAAATGATTTAGGACATTTTTAGACTTTTTCTAGATTAGACCTCGAATCGTCCTGTTATATACTTGATTTAGATCTGGTGGTACTCGGAAAGCCAAATCTTTTCTTTGGTGGTATTTGGTGTGAAAAGAGGCAGTGAGCTAAATGATCTTTCAGCCTGTGAGGTGGTAGCGTATAGTAGACAAACCTAGATCTAATTATATTGTAAATACTAATATAAGTAGCCTAGTTACTGTAGAGCAGTGGTTCCATTGTGGTCCCCAAAGGTTGACTGGACAAAAGGTACAGAAAATGAATTGGTATTATTTATTTAAAAAAAAAAAAAAACATCTACAAAACATGTAATTAAAATAAACAAAAACAAAACATTATTTTCAATAGAGTAGAATTAGTATTGGGGTCCTCATAAAATAGCTGGATCGAGCATAATATTACTACTTAAATTGTTAAGAAGTGCAAGTCATTGATACTTTGAAGCGACATCAACATTGCAACTGGAAAAGTCACGTTAGTTTGTTGATAATTTGTTAAAAAATTCTCACATCATGTGTTTGATTAACATTTGAGCATTTAATTCCTTCACATAATATTAACAGACACAAAACAAATGAAAACTTTACCTGGAGAGCATCAACAAAGGGCACAATGCAAATGTATTAATTGAATGATTTGAAGACTTTAACCAAATTACTACTGTACGCTCTTATCTGGTCATTACTATACATGAGTTATGGTGGAATATTACATTTCTCAAAAGTTAAAACAGAAAATGTAAATGTGTTTTTCTACTACTATTATGAACAATAAAATAAAATTGTATTAATAATGGTCAATATGTAGCAATGAATCAACTAGGGATGTAAAGATATCCGAATCTCATGGTATGATATTTATTGCGATATTTTAGAGAGGCTAATAGGATTGTAGATAGGCTACTTTTTGCTTTGCTTGCTGCAGTAAAACAATGCATTAAAGAAGAGACACAGATATATAGTTTTGCCGATATACATCAATCTGATATTTGGACTTGGACTATTTGGACTCGACCATCGGCCTTATCTCCCCTGCCTAGGTCGATGTTTGGTTTGGGCTCACCAACTGCTTATAAAGTTGTGTTTTTGTTTTTTTTTTACAATGATGATGGCATTCACAAAATTAGATTACACAGCTCCATTATGTGGTAGAAGCAAATACATGGTTGCGGATGTCTAAAAAAAATTTCTATTGTGAATAGTGAAAAATAATTTCAATAGAAATTATTTTTCACTATTATAGTTAGATTATGCAGAGCAGTAAAAAATAAATGAAGTATTTATGTTAGTAATTTCAAATCCCATATATATGGGGAAAAAGATGCCTCTCTAAACAATCAGTATCAGCATCGGCCATAAGAAAAACCCTTATCGGTCGATCTCTACATTTAAGCAAAGCCCACGACATTATTGTGAGACTTCTGACGATATTGTAGTATTTCGGTTATTGTTACATCCCTAGAATCAACAGAAGTGAAATCTTCAACAACAGAAAAACAAATAGACAATCACATTTTTCATCAGCCCCATAGACTTCGAATGCACATTTTAGAGGCATCTTCTATACATCGAACTGTGACAATTTCAAGCATTTAACACGACTTTCTGTAAAAGGCAACACAATAAATACAAACGAATGGCACAGAAGGTTCAGACAATCTAAAACGAAGCAGGAAGTCGTGTGAAATTTACACAAAAAAATCTCCAACTAAGTAAACTTTTCAGCAGAGTAACACAGGCTGAATTAAAGGGGCACTATGGAACTTTCCAGCTTGTCTCAATGAAGATGTCATGCCTTTGCTTGTAATGTTCCAGAGTATTTACTTTAAACAAATATATCCACACAAACAAGCAGGTGACACCACTGGGCCAAAATTACAGGTCAGATCTGTGAAGACGTCACACCAAGAAGGCATGTTTGCCAAGGTATTTTTCAGTAATAAAAGTATCTGCAATTGAATAAATGCACGACTGATAGGTTTGAGATGTTGCTTTAAGGCAAAGCAACATCTCCATGGAGACAAGCAGGTGGCGGCTCTCTTAACAGAAAAGTTACATAGCGCACCATTTTTAAAGAATCAATCATTTCAAAATCACACTTTACAGCGAGATGAATCTTGAATGTTATAATTCAATATAGTATTTCTATTTACAAGAATGTACACAAGAGGTGACTGTGTTTGTTACGGTCTGCATTCGGAGAAGAACTACCAGATAAGATAATGCACTAAAAACATTGCAAATGGCTGCTTTTAAATTGATCATTATCTATCAGTATCCATCAGGCTGTCTATAGGTTTGGTTCACATGACATTCTTAAGAGCCAACAGTTTATAATTAAGGCAGGGGCAGAATTCATTAGTAAATCACTCAAATGATTGATTGTTGTCATTTGAAAGGACTTTGAAGATGTGTTCCTAGTGAAGGGTCCGCAAAACGTCTCAATATCTGTTAAGAAATTATTATTTTGCCAGGAATGTTCCACAGTATGGCAATAATCCCAATGGAGACAAATGAGCAAAAGCCAAATATTCTTTGGCAACAAAAGCATAAATAGAACATAAATAGAAGATATACAAGTTTAAAGCTGTACTTTGGGACATTTCAGGCAAAGCATTAAGATCTCCACTGAGACAAGCAGGTGGCAGATCATCCACTAGAAGTATTACTTTAAGCAAGATTTTTCATTTGGGAAATTTGGGAATTCAATTAACAACAAAAAACATTATGGACAATTTACTATTTTGAGAAAGAAATTTCCAAAGAATATTGAACATAGAATCTTTATAGGCCCCTGCCCTGCATTGCAAATTATTACACCAAGTTCTAATGTTATTTCAACTGTAGTGAACAAAAACCTATTGTATAAATGTTGTAAGGCATCGGTATAAGGTTGGACTAGCGCCTCTGCAGTGTTCCCCTTACTCTTTAAGTTAAGGTGGCCTCCGTGGCTGGAAGCATGTATTAACCTGACTGTAAACTGTAATTCAACAAAAGCTTTCTAAAGAAGTATAGAAACTGTGGTATTCTTCAAAATGCCATTATCATATAGTGTTTTCTGCTCATGTACAATAAAGTATGCAGGTAAGGTTAGTTTGAATTGGTTTGTTATTGTTTTGCCCAGGCTTCTCCTCAAGTAAAACATTAGCAGATTTACAGTTATAAAATCACCTCAACACAATGTGCAAAGATCATGTACATCTCGATCTGGGCCTGTCACAATAATTACTGTAACAACTTCCGTAAATGATAGAGGGTCAATGTTTATCATGGTTACTTTTTCTTTGTAGCAGTGAGTGACTTTTTGTTAATTTTCTCTACTACGATAAGATTTGAGATGTAGAGGATCAAATAAATAACTTCTACTAACAAACTACTGATTTCTTCTATTAATTTATTTGCAGTTCATATTTTTGGGGGATAATACTACTTTAGAGATATTGGTGGATTTCAAATTCTAAAAATACTCCCAGATGGGGGGCAAGACCAAGTATTCCCTATTCATTACATTGTACTTTGCCATGAAATATGTAACAGGCAAATACACAAATGTTGGACCTGACAATTTCTATTTACTAGACCAACAAATTCAGTGTATTACAAGAAAAAAACGCATTTTTACAACATACATTTTTGGCTACCCCCATCTGTATTCAACATTACTGCCCTACAGAATGTTGTGATGTTATTTGAAACCCCGCAATGGTGTTAGTGGCACAAATTTGTTTTAATATTATTATTTATCATTCTCATTTTCTTTGCAATACATCACGCTTTAAAACGTGTTATTGTGACAGGCCTACTATTACTATCAGTATCGAGATTGTACTATATACCTCCTTGTGTTTCCATTTCCATTTGAAAATGTCAGATTTGTTCGTCAGTTCTTGCTGTTTTTATTACTCTACTCAGACATTGTCCCAAGAAAACATTTGCAGATTTACAGTTATAAAATCTCCTCCACGCCGAGTGCAAAAATCATGACCAGGCCGGGCTCCAGAATCATATCCTCTCCCATATGTTGGTTTTCGCAGGCCATCACCACGACAGCCTGTTTCCCGGGGATACGCTTGGCGACGTAGTTCTCGTAGTAACGCCTGTTCATTTGCCGTGTCTCGAGTGTGGCCAGTCCCTGAGGCCAGTTCCTCTCATGGGCGTTTTCAATGAGGTCGTTGACGATGGAGAGGGGGCAGCCGCTGTCAATGAGAGAGCGTTTGATGACCGCCTGGAGCACGGCATCTGGAGTCGAGATCATGCCCCCCCAGCGAGTGACACGGGCTGGCTGCATGGAGTTCACCCATCTGTGCACAAGACAAACAGCAATGGTTAGGGTGACAAATGTTAAAGGTGCACTATATAACTTTTCTGTTTTCTGAAAGCCTGCCACTTGCTGGTCTGAATTGTCTTCATAGAGATTTCTTTATTTGTTTATTAGTACCCCCACTGTACCTGAGGGTCAGCTAGTCTCCCTGGGGTCCGTTTTAAAATCTGGAATTTTACAAAGTATGGCACTGCCTCTATCTGTATGGAGGCAAGCAGGTGATGCCATCAGGTCAAGTTGCATATGTGGAGAGGAGACCTCGCTTACAGCGAGAATGCATGTTTTTCAAGGTTTTTGAGTGATGCAATCACCTGTAATTCATACATTTTAATTCGATATTGTGGAAGATTCAGACCAAAAACAAGCTAACTAGAGCGCTGTCGGACATTCTATTTCTTAAATTGGACTTTAATCTGAGTTTTGTTTTAAACCAGGTAAACCAATTTTGTGCTGTTAAACAAGTCACATGCAAGTTAGTCAGATTCACCCTTTTTTTGTTGAAAATCCTAAAAATGACCACGAACATTCAATTTAGCATTTTTCTTAAAACTTACTTGGCAGTGTTTGCTAATGTGGGCATTGTGTCACCATGGTAACTGCTGAACATTCCTTCACAGACATGCCCCCTCCCCATATCAATTAAAATAAGTAATTGTATTTTGATGGTCATTATTGTTATCTGAATATACAACACATGCCAACAAACATCCATAGGAAAGAGAGAAGCATTATGAAAATCAATAACAAACAATTTCAACAATATTAGATTTTATTCTGCAAATATTTGTTAGGTCCTTTACTTTATAGTACTTTTCAAAAATGTTTTAGAAGTTTTAACTTACTCCAAAATCTCATTATACTCGATGCTCTCCTCCAGGTTCTGCAGGTTTGGGTTGGCGCTGCGGATCGCTCTCATGTACGCCTTTAGCAGCTGAATGTCCCGTTTCTGAAAGACAAAATCATAATTATAACAAATATAAAAACAAAGTAGGTCCATGCAGTTTAGGAGTGAGGATGATTTTTCGAACATAGATAGGACCCAATGAAGACTGGATATTTTGTCCTCTTCAGCAGGTTATTATGCAGTCTATACAACTGTAGCCTTTGCAATTTAGAATGCAATTGTTATATTTTTCTGCCTTTGCGGTCCATTTTTTGCTACAAAAGGAACAAAACATTCTTCCTCAACATAACAAATATTTACTTGGGTGTCATTTCAATAACTAGTTTTACAGGTAATCCATCTTCTTTAACAGGATAGCTTACTTGTTCCCCCAGCTGGTGCTTATGTTCTGCAACCGTTTTCTCCAGTTCTGAAATCTTGGTTTGTTGTTGCTGCACGACGCTCCTCAAATGTTTGATACAGTTATGATTGGGGACTTCATCTTTGGGCATTTCAAGACTGAGAGAAAAAAAAGGAATGAGGACATCAGGGCAGTAGTCCTTAAGTCACTTAGTGGATTAACCAGTCGATGAAGTCCAAAATTAACTAATCGTTTTATTTACATTATAAGGATTTATATGGGACAGCAGAAAGGAGAAGGTAGCAAGTGAGTGTGTTAATGTTCGTAGGTATTTTTTGGTATTTGCAAAAAGGGAGATTAAACTCAAGTCTTTATATCATGAATACATTGTGCATTTTCAATAATTTAACTAAAATAAAATGCCAAAGCTAGAAAAAGCAAAACTAATATTTTTTTTATTTTATTTATATATATATATATATATATATATATATATATATATATATATATATATATATATATATATATATATATACATAATATATATACATAATATATATATATATATATATATATAATATATATATGTATATAAATATATATATAAATAAATTTTTAAAAATATATATATAAATTAAAAAAAAAATTATATATATATATGTGTATATATATATATATATATATATATGTATATATATATATATATATATATATATATATATATATATATATATATATATATATATATATATATATATATATATATATATATATATATATATATATATATATATATATATATATATATATATATATATATATATATATATATATATATATATATATATATATATATATATATATATATATATATATGTGTGTGTGTGTATATATATATATATATATATATATATATATATTAGTATTTTTCCTGGTTTCAGTAACCAATGTAACAAGTAAAAAAATTGCATATGGTTCAGAAGAGGATAACTTTACAAATGCTATATCAATTAATAAATATACTACATTTTTAACACAGTAAATCTGGCACAACACACCACCTGCTTTTGTCCATGGAGATAGATATGTTTAATGCCATACTGTGAAACATTCCCGGCAAAGCCAATATCTTCTTTGTGGAAACAAGCAGGTGGTGAATCCTACAGCAGAAAAGTTGCAGCTTTAAACAGTTTTGCACTTACCCGCAGCCCTCCTCACAGGTGACAGGTCGTTTGGGGTTGTGTTCACAGTCTTTGAGGTGAGACTGCAGCTGATCAAGCCGGAGCGTGGCCGTGCAGCCGAAGCTTGCGTTGTCACAGTTGATCTGGAGCTTGGAGAGCATGTTTCTCATGATCCTGGGGACGGGCCGGAGGTGAGCGAGGGTCACAACTGTGCGGTCCACCGGGCAAATCTGCTGCTGGGCAAACCACTGAGTGATGCAAGCGTTACAGAAGGCATGTTCACAGTGAGGAGCCTATAAACAAAAAAACAAACAAAACAAAAAAAAAGTTTATGTTGAATGTAATTCCTGCAGGAAGAAAAATCAACATCAAAATAAATTATTTTACAATATAATGAAGATATAATGCAAAACAAATAAAAAAAAACAACGATTTCAATATTTTCTGAACAAAAAGAACAATAAATCCACATAGTTGTTTTTTTTTAATTTATATGGAGAGAGTGGTGTCTCCCCTTAAGTTAGAAAGCATTTACACTTTCAACAGTCTAGTTATTTTATATATTTATATTTTGTAATACTACTATAATTGCAATATGCCTCTGCACTGAACAAAGACAAGCATAAATTTCACCTGGACTGGCTCCTCTAGGACCCCACTACAGATCGGGCACAAGAGGTCTTCATCCACCTCCCCTGTAAATCTGGTGACGTCATACCCCATGGTACATTCCTGGGACCCCCAGCCTCCTGAGAAAAAGGAGTAAGTAAAACAAAAAACTTAGACGACATCCCTATTTCCAGAATATAAACATTTCCAAATTTACCTCAGTCACAAATGTCTTTTAAAGCTGCCATTCAGCAACAGCAAGTAATTTTCTTCCAAATAAATAAAGAATTCCTGCAAAATAAAATATAGTTAAAGCTGCACCACTTAAACGTCATGGTAGTGAGCATCCATGGTGAGAGATCAATTTTATGCCATATACTATGGAAAATTTCAGGCAAAGTAATAACATCTCCATGGACAGAGGTAGGTGGCTCCACCAAGCCCAGTTACAGGTCAGGTTTGTAGAGGGGCAAGCCTGCTAACAATATGGGTGCATGTGAATTTTTCTTTGTGCAATAAAAGCTCCCATAACAAAATAACGGAGGGGTTTTAATTCACTTGAATTGCTTCAATAAATATTTGGTCTTTCAAATTCAACAAATATAAACTCAAAAATTTAATTCCCATTAAAAGTGTGCTAACAACATTTAACATCCCATTAGAAAAGGACACCTAAAAGGTCTATATGTAAAATTACATTTGATATCGCCTGACAATGCCTTAAATTATTTTTGCACAATTGTGCGAGATTTAGCACATCAGCATACACTACATAAAAACTACGAAATAGATCAATGAATTAGAGGAAACAATAGCTGCCAAGGTCAGCGTCTGATCCAGTTTCTGTGGTCGCAGCCAACACTGGTCTGGATGCAATGAATAAGTTGTTCTGGGCTCAACATGTCTTGCAAACAAGCTAACCGCCTCATGCTAAATAATGTAGTGGTTCTACGCGGCAAGAACCGTTAACATTTTAGACAGTCAACGTTTAGCAAAGAATAGGACATATCAGGCACTGTGCAAAACAAATAATCACAAACGCTATTACTTGTTTCATGATCATTTAAGATAGTGAGCATTTCAAGGCTAACGTCTGACAATTAGCACTGCCTACTGTAGTGTACCCACAGGCTGATTTAGCATAGGAGCTAACCAAGGAAAAACATAACCTGAGGCTTTTTATGCCGAGTTAACATATTTAACAAACGCCTGCGATCTAACAATACAACAATTGAGTGAATACTTACAGAAACATTTGGTATAACAGGTCCTGGACGGCGTTTTTATGGTGCGATTATCCTTTTTTTCGTGTACTTCAGAGTTAGCCACGTCCGAGCTACATCCTCCTACAGTCTGCGTCGCTTGTGATACGGGACGTCACTCCGGACGTGATGACGTGCCAGAATCCGATAGAGAGCAGGAGCTCCTTTGGTTTTTTATTTTTGTCAATGCTAATTTTATATTCTACGCCGAAATATTCTGTTTGTTAGCTATGTTGTTATCATTACACATTTTATGTCTACTATTATATTGTTATATATATATATATTATGTTTTGTAGCGCATTTCTTATTGTTATACTTGGCAGAATTTTGATATAGCTTTGGCAAAATAATGCCATAATAGAACGAACGAAATACGATTCACTATAAGAAATGTGCTATGTCTTATTTTGTGATGTGTCAGACATAAAAGATAAGAACTCATGAGTTGTTTCCTGACCTAGAGAACCAGTCTGACTTGTATGAATTCCATTGCAAATTAAAAGTAACCTGATAGCCTATTTACAGTCAAGTTGTTGGATGGAATGAAGCCAGCAGCTTCAAGGAATACAAACTAACAATTAGGTTATTAATTGTAAGTTGCTCATAGTTTCAACATTTGGTGTGAAGAGCCATTGTACACATACATATGTATACATATTATAAGACAAACAACTTAAAACAAGCCATTTCCTTCCAATAATTTTCCATTCTGTATTCTGGGTCCCAGTCAAAGGTATTTGTGGACATACTTCAATACTTTACAGACAGATATCATTCTGAATTTGCTAGGCAACAAATGCCTTAAAATGCCAACAACTATATCCCCAGTTAATAAAATCATGGGATGAGTAAAGTAACACACATTGTTTGGGACAGCAGGGTGGCGGGTATAGTAGTGGTCATCACTTCTGGCCAGTATGTACAGTTTTTGTGTGTGTTTCTGTGTAGATTCCCCACTTCCTCCAAAAAAACAGTGACTTGTTCACTAGGACCAGGAAAAATCAGTAATCTTATTTTCCTGTTAAAATAAAAGGTTAACTATGATAGACTGAGTGACTGTCCCACATTAGTCCTCTGCACTCGCTCTGCTGTCATTGCTGTTGGAGTAAAATGGAGTACTTCTCATGGATTAGCTTACTTTAGGTTAACTTATTGATTAAAATACGGATATACACACCTTTTGTAAATATTACTTCTAAAACATTTAAACAAATTTCAGACCTTTTAAGATGAAGAACCACAACATAACCAGTAAATATTTAGCAATAGCACTTTATTGAACACAAACAACCCTAAGCCACAATACTGAATGACAAGACCAATTGGCTGCAGCAAACATTTTATAAAATAGATTCCGGTTTAATGTCACTTTTTTTTAGTTATTCTTTTAACGTCAGAAAGACAGATGCAGGTTTTTCCAAAACAGTGAATGATCTTTTACATATTATTATAATATTAACAATTGTAACAAATCATCATTCACATGTTCACACAAAGAACAACAAGGCAAAGTGCTTTCAGGATTGCATTGTCGAAAAAAAATAAAATAAAAAGGAAATTAGCAAAAAAGTAAAACAGAAAAATGAATGGCTTGAGGTTTAAGTAAGACAGTGTGTTATCTGAAGTGGGCTGGTCCTGTCCTGGTTACACAATGATGCTTAATTAAATATACTTACTGATTAAAAACATTTAATTTCATATCTTTTGGGGGGGATTTAAAATACCAATTATGGTCCTTTTTAGAATCAGTTATTCAAATGTTTATGATCATTTAGGGGACAAAGAAATATACTTATATTTATTTATTGCCCATCATGAATTTTGGTCAATGGCGACAGCTTAACTTTTTTGGTTATGTAAAACAACGGGCCAGGATCAGGCCAGAAAACCTCAAACCGTTCACCTAGTCTTTCACCCCTTTCATCAGACTGATTTGTAATGCAGGGCCGTATGTAGACGACGCTTAGGTAGCAGAATTTGGTTTTAAAGTGGTTAAATGGGTGTCAAAAGGCAAACTGACCCTCTACAGATTTACAAATCCACCTCTTTAGACAAGCTGTTCAATTTAACTGCAGGGCGATCAATAGCTGACCCCGAGTGAAGCGGTAATTTTGAAATACACTTAAAAGCAAGACAGTGGTGTTTATTAATGCAACATTTAAAGACGTACCATGTACACTTAGGTGGAGGTCCAAAGCGTTCTGACCCTCTCCATGGAGGTGTTGTCGTTTTGCCTGGAAAATTCCACAGTATGGTCTAAAACCTATCACGCTCCATGGAGACAAGTAAGTGACTCTAACAAGTATTTTTAGCAATTAATTTGTTTCTGCATGTTGAAAAATGCTAATGACATTTTAAACCAAAATATTATCCTTTGAATTGTGAAAAGTCCTCAAAATGTCACCTACAACAGAAAGCTAAAACACATGAATAGAAAGGCCTGTAATTGAGTAGAAGAAAGATAATAAGTTTAATGCCATACTGTGGAACATTCCAGGCCAAGCAATAGCATTTTCACAAGACAAACAGGTGACAGACCCTCCATCAGAAAGTTACATAGTCCATCTTTAAGACATAATTTAAAAAGCCAAACACATGGACTATCTGACCACTCACCACTGCATGTTAAAGGGGGTAGACTATCATCAATCTGCATTAAAACATTGTCTGGCTTCACATTCCAGTGGTATTGTGTCATATAAATGCTTCTCATAAATATTTTTTCCAATGTCAATAGACACACACATACAACACGACCACACTTGAGTAACTACCATTGCTTGTAATAAATCTGTATTCCTGTACTTTGTCGAAACAGGTGGACAAACAATATTCAAGGCTGCAAAACAAAGAGGTAGGAGAAATGCTACTGAAAACAGCAAGTGATGCCAACATGATTTCATTTAAATATGTAATAAACACATCTGGTTTTAGCGCAGCATTAAAACACGGCTAATAACCAAAGGTGCTATTGCCAGTCAGCGAGTGAGAAGCAATGGACTCTAGAAACCGTAACTTTTCAAACTTTGGTGAAGGACTTGCACTTGGTTCAGATGCTGACTAGTCTTTTAGCACCTGTAGTTATTTGCAAACTGATAAACTCTAGGCCCTTTTTGCCAGTAAAAATGTTGAAACATGTCTAAGCACTATTGACTAAAACTGGTGATGTGTAAATTTGGCTAATGTTGACTTGTTGGTCCTGTCATCACAGGTCCGGAGACCGCGCTGCTGGTGATGGCATTGACTCCTTTACACACAGTAGAGTAGTATATTTGCAGACTTTAAAATGAGGTAATCGACGTTAGGCTAATAGGGACCCTGTCAAAGACACACACGCTTACGTCATTCATCAGCAAAGCCAAAGGACTTTATCAATGGGACTTCACTGTGACCAGATCAGCTTTGGAATGTTGGTGGACGAGCCAACGTTCGTAAGAATCGAGAAGGTGCACTGAAAACATCTGATTGTAACTGTCACACGCCCTGATCCACAGTCCTTCCACTCAAAGGGCCTCTCTAGATAAGCCACTCAAAGTGAGAAACCCCTTATCACCGACAGGTCAAGAACTGGCAAAGATTTAAGGCTGCCTTCGCAGCAGATCTCGTCTGCTTTAGTCCAGTTGAGAGAGGATTGTTAATAGCTCGTAAGTTTCAATGAAGAGGCAACATCTACAGTGAAGCTGACTAAACAAAACAAAGGGACTAATACCACTATGTCACAGAACATGCAGAATACATCCTTAACTACAGTAGGCTATTTCTAATAGCACATTCAAGGGGCTCCTATTGGGACAATTCTGATATGGCTCTGCTTTAGAGTACTCCAGCTGGGACCCACGCTCGGGCGAGTCGCTAAGGTGCTCCTTCAGACTGCGGCCTTATTTCACCTGCAAAATACTCCTCTTTCTCTGGGGTTCATTTAAACACTGCAGCTTTTTCCCTTCGATGCTTTTCCCCACAGCTCCCTCTGCTGGTGAACAAACGGCACTTTCAGGGGAATGTTTCTAAACCACAATCACAAACACTGGGCTAAACAGCAGATACAAATCTCAAGAGTCTGTACAGGCTATAGGCTACACTCTGAAAAGGGAGGGCTAATCACCCTTAATGCTTAACAATAAAACAAATATAAGGCATTTCAAAGTCCTTTTATCCGCATACGTCACTGACAGCAGGTCTAAATATTTTTGAGAAAACATTTCATTCAAGGAGGAAGAGGATGCATATAGTACATCTACACATGCAAATTAACAGGTCTACTGACGAGAAACCAGAATTCAAGGAAATAGGTTTAATCTACATTACCATCAAAGCCCATCATACACTCACCTACTCAAATATATAAGTTAACTTGTGCACGGTCCTTTTCTGAGCAGGCAGCGTCTAAAGTTTGATATAGATCACAGTTTTAAAAATGGAATAAACACACAACTTTCCAATGCCACTTCTGAACCAAACAGGAGGACCAGAGGAATCCTTCATTTGCTACAGATGTGTGACTTTTGGTGATAACAAAATAGGGCATAAAAATAGAGATATTCAACTTAGGAAGCAATGAAACAAAATGTTATTGCACTTTTATCTTTTGTCTGTTTCAAACGAGGTCAGCTTTGACAAAATGATTCATGCCATATTTTGCAGTAAGACAACAAATGTTACGTCACTCCTAGAATATGATCACACCGTTATTAACACTGCACACAACTAGTACTGCAAACCTAGTCAGTCTACCCTAAAGTCAACAAAATATCCACAATCAAATTGCAACACAGCCACAACAAACATGATCCAGAATGCACATACCGCATCTGACAACTGTGTTTAAAGTTACTAATTACTGATGAAATAAAGCAAAAGAGCAACAAGGACAATCAGGAAACTCCAGACAGCGGTCTTTCTACAGTTCATGTCTAACGGACAATCAAAGCTGATTGTTTTCGGCTGGAGGAGTCATGTTTATGTTTGAATTTGGTGGAGACTCCTTTTGCCACTGGTGTCAGAAAAGCCAACTGAGCCTCAGGTGCCTTCTTTGGGTTTGTGCTTTCATTGATCCAGATCAATGCAATGGTAATGTGCCCTATTATTGCATCGCTATGTGCAATTCATCCAGCCACCTTAAGGGTGCACGCAATAAGAATTAATCACCTATTCAGAAGTATTTAAAGGTGCACCATGTAACAGATTCTTGTCTGGAGTCATGTTCTTCCTTTGCCGTAAATGTTCCACGATATGGCATTAAATGCATATATCCCCATGAAGACAGGCAGGTGACATCACCAGACCAAAGTTGCAGGTCAGAGCTGTGGAGAGGCGAACCCGCTCACTGAAAGAATCCATGTTTTTCAAGTATTTTGTAGCAATAAAACCTCCTTTAATTGAACAAATGCAAGATACATATAATGCCATACTATGAAAGGAGACAATTAGGTGGCTGATTCTCCACCATAAAAGTTCCATAGTGCACCTTTAAGCTTTGTTACAAAAACTTTAATGCAAGTTTGAAATAACCACTCTTCCTGTGAAATGCACCATCCACTGTAGCCTTGGTTCAGTGTTTCTTTTCCCATTGTAAGGCTTTTGGGAAATACAAATGGAAGACCGTACCTTTCGGTAGTAACATATAAAGGCACCATGCCACCGCTGTGCTTCAAATGACACAGATCCTACAGGTTGGGGAGGGGCCAGTGTTTAGGCAGGGAAGGTGGTCAACTAGCATTAGTCATACAGTAAAGGAGTATCATCCCAACATGCAGAGGTAAAGTTTATTAGCTACCTTCTTTTCCCCAATAGGCTTCGGCATGACTATTCTATTAGTTCTGATGAGAGATAAACACACTCAAGTGGGGTCTTATGCTGTCTACACTAAAAGGGAACTTAGCATGTTAGAGTAAGACATGCCTAGATTACAATCACACTCACACTAAAGAAAAATAATAATAATAATTGGCATAAAGTAGATGGATAGTGACAGAGGATCATCTCAGCTTTGACTGGTGAGGTATAACTGCAGGTCCAATAAAAACACAAGGTGCAGCTTCATGCTCCTCTCAAAGGACATGGAAACGCTATGCACATACATTTCAGATTTAGGCTGGTTTAAGCAGAATTACACTACCCACAACTACATGAATCACACTATATTACTTTGTTAACAGCTGTACAAGAATATTTCGATTTTTTTTTTTTCATTCGACATCAGATTTTCTTTAACCACCATCTCTTCAGTGTCTGTAAGATTTCAATACTAGACACCAACTTTTTGATTGTTTCTAAGTAGATGCATTCATTCACAGTGGCTAATATGGTGATATCCCAACTTCAAAACAATCTCTGCACCATGGCAACCTTGAGCTATGTGCTACCCCAATTCATTTGTGTGCTTTGTTGACACCCAAAGCAGGTATCTTTAAGACCAAAATTTGCCAATATCTTAAGCAATCCAAGCAAGTAGCATAACTCTATGGGAGACGTGACTTTATCAGGTACTGCCAGGTATATTTCTTGTTAGCATTTAAGGCAAAAGGCTCAACAGTGGATCAGAGAAATTGAATTTGTCAGTGTTATTTCAAGTAAGAACAAAGACATCCTTTTGAGGCAAACTAATTTGTACAACTATATGCAATTAACGGACATCAATAGTTTTTTTTTTTTTTTTAAACATATTTCAAACCTGCTAAACAGCCATACAACTCATGAATTGCTTTATTAATATATCAATGGGCAAACGATATTTAAGAATTTCCAATTAAAAAAGTATTTGACGATAAAAGTTAAGAGAAAGCTTGCATTTTAAATACTAAAATTCATGTGGTACGATTTCTTAGCGTAACTGGCGAAGGATAAGCTTTTAACACAATGTAACTGTCTATATGTGAGTAACTATGAATTATGTCTAAAGGCAAATAAAGGTTTCTATGGCACTACTTAGGTGTAGGCTATTTACGAGTGCATGTGTCTAGATTAACCGCAAGTCATTTCTGTCCCTCTGTATTTGCTGTAATGTAAGGCAATCTCAATGGAATGGATATCAACGTTAATTCATAGCACAAATGTAAATATATGAAGAGGGAGAGAGAAAGGTGAAAGTACACAAGAGCAAGCCCAGACACCCGACCTAACGCCACAAACATATCCAGATCCTCTATGCAGGAAGACTACTGGTACTACACACGGTTTCATTTAAAAGAACACAGTTTTACATGCTACCGATAGAATCATATCTATGCAAGACAAATGAAGAGCCATTGTTTAAAGACAGGAGGAACTAAAGCCCGCCCTAAACAGACCCCACATTCAGTTCAGTCACGAGATTCATGGCTCAGATTTGATGGTCAGACTGTAAACGGCTTGAACAAATGCATAAACTCATTCTGCTCGACTCGTTTTGGCAAAAAGGCCTTTTCTGTGACCAAAGATTAGAACATCTAACCCGCATTGAAATCTTCCATTGGCATTTAGGTTATAATTTACTGAATTGGCCTAAATAGATGGCAGTGCAAGATTTGTGCTGCACATTATTACACACACACTATTGCTACAATTGGACCTTTCATTGCTTTTCATTTCCGACTCCATAAATAGTTTACACTTTACTAGTTCTGCTTCAGCAGCAAAACCTAAGCTAACTTCATGCACAGTCACTCAGATATTATCACACAAATAAAAAGCAGGTATAAGAATACTGTGACGCTTTAGCTGCAAGGGAAATGGCTCCGTGAACTGGTGTAAAGACATCACCGTGGATAGATCCCTGCCCAGACAGACTGCACCTGCAGAGGGCAGTGTGGAACGTCTGTGGTATCACTGACTGCAGTGAGAGGCTCCACTTTACAGCCTCAGTATTAAACTCTTTCACTGTGAAGCCAGTGGGCAGTGGACACTGTCCTGAAGTGCTCAGAGAACGCTTGGTTAAAATAATTATTTGCTTTTTATCAGACACCATGTTGTTTTAGCAGCAACACACATGCATGTAAACATAAGTACATACATTACTCTGCTCTAGTTGCACAATTAGAACCTGAATGCACTAAAGTGCGTGCTTTACTAATTAAGTGCTGGGATCAAAATGAAACTGATCATCACAAAATGTCGACAAAGAATCGGCTGCATTTTGATTGGATTCACAAATTCTGTCCACTGCTTTAGCACAGATCCTGAGATTACAAACAACTGTTCCTAATCCTAATATTATTAATGATAAGAATATTTACGTTCTCATGAAAAATTATTAAGAGAATAAAGGCTGTGGTTTTCTAGTTACTTCCATTTCATTTCAGTCACAGAAGTCAAACTATAACCCCACCTAGAGGACACTACTGTCAGGGTTCAATCAGGAAAATGAAAGACATTTTGGGGAATACACTACAAAGCCTAGTCTAGGTCCTCTCTCATCCAGTCAGCTAATGTGTGCAACTGTGCCACTTCACACCTTAGATATGAAGCGATCACGCCAATGAAAACATTTGACTTTTTTACCACCAAGAGGTGGAAAAAAAAATGAAAAATAGCATAGATATAACATCTAAGTCACAAACAGCTCTAGTGGTCCGTTACAATCATTTTGAGTAAAAACCAATAATGAATATCTAACATATGAACATATATTTGGAATTCTGCTTTTCCTGATAAACGAGTACAATTAAGCAAAATTTCCCTCTGCGATTCGTTTAGCCCCATTTGTTTTTATTGAGGGTTTGAACACCCTGGTCAAAGCAAATGCCAGGATAAGCTAGGTGTTCTCTACCTGGCATTTCTCTATGACAAACTATGGTGCAATCGTAGTTAAATGTGCTGCCAATTAAATGTGTGAGAAGATAAGCCATGTTAGACCTTGTCCTATGAAACAATACATGAAATGATGTGTTACAGAAGGCATGGGTCAAAAGGCATTTCATGAGACGCCATAAAGGCAATCCAGTGCATTTGAGTTGACACTGACAGTAAAATGCCCAGCACACACAGAGCCATTCGTTTAGTCTTTAGGTTAGTCTTCATGAAACAATAAAAGAAAAAAATATAATTAAACAAAAGCAAACACATTCCAGGGAAACAAAAGCCCTTGTGACAGTGATTGTCTATTCAATAACAATAACAAAAAAGGCAAGAAACAAAATATTGCTTGAAAACTGCCCAATATAAATATCAAATAATACTTAACTTTTCAAACTGATCAGAGGCGACCACAGACAAGTTGAAAGATTTGATTTTTAAGACTAGTTCACCAGCTTTGAAAATACTCCATTTGTCAGAGTTGTAAAAACAAGCGTAAAATGCTGATGACTGGTTGGAGCCTAAAAACCTCAAATCTGATCCCTCTTTAAATATTTAGGCTGTTTAAAATTTCGGTATCTTTTTTATTTTTTCAAAACACTGTTGCAAGATGGGAAAATTGAAATGGCTTGTTCATTTATGTGCTCAGAGATACGATGCTTCGATGAGGTGTTGTTGGCAGATATTACTAGTAAAGCCTTCATCTAAATAAACAAGGCCTCAGTCAGTCACTATCCTACTCTAGTTCCCCATCGAGAACTCAGAACTATGGACCCTGGTGAAGATGAAGCAGCTGCTAAACGAGTTGACGAGGTATATCAAGATCTATTGTCTCTCTATACAGTACAGTTCATCTCAAATAAATAATTTTATAGCCATAGTAGTGTTGATCAACTTTGGTCATAACTTATATGCTTAGAAACATTCTAGCTTAACAAACACTTATTTAGCATCTCTTAAAATAGCGGGTCATTAGCGTTATGATAAGGTAGATGTAACCACGCCGACCCCAACATGAAGTTTTATATTCAGCAGCAAAACCAAATCATATTAAATGCCAAACAATTTGAGGTCGTGCATTAATTAAAAGTACACAATGGGACTAACATCTTTTCGACCCTTTTCCAAATTCAGATTGTACTGTATTGCACTCGGAAGCAAAATTTTCCCTTGTGTGGTTCCTTCATAAGAATCTAATGGATGAGTAAAACAAAAAAGCAAAAAAATAAAAAGTTAAATTATTATTATTAAGTCTTTGATCATTCTTTAGGGGTGATTGTTGACTCTACCAGGTCACAACAGCAGAGCATGATATGACAGTCACTGCTTAAAGCTACATGCAATCAGAGTTTTAGTTATTTCAGCGTTATCTTAAAGGGTTACGTCATTTCAAAAAGGCCAGATTAGTTTTTTGTTGTTTAGTTGCCAGACTTCAGCTGAGTGACCTAGTAGAGCGATTTGCCTCCACGTATTAAGCACTACTAAGAAATGGAGGAATGGACTCTAATTGCATAATAGGTTTGACTGCACCTCAAGAGAAGACCAAACATTCACACGCACATGACCCACGGCACATACATACATAGAACAGGGACAGTGGGTGCCCTCTCCGGCCGTGTTAAAGGGAGGCGCCCCTTGTGGTGTTGGTGGAGATAGCAGCCTCAGGTGGGTGTGGGGGGGCTCTCTCACTCGGTCAAGCACCCGTCTAACCCCACCGCCGCTCCGTGACGCTCTTTGACGTAACCGTTGTGGAGGCCGTTGCTAGGCAGCGGGGTGCAGGCAGCCGTGATGCCGCAGTGCTTGAGTATGTTGAGACCTGGGGAGGGCGAGACGGAGGGGGGGGAGCAGGAGCAGGAGGAGGGAGGGTCCCGCGCGGGGAAAGGCTTCATGGTAGAGAGGATCAGAGCCAGGCAGTCAGCCACATCTTTGTTAGGGGCACAGGCGAGGGCTGGCGTATGACCTGGACAAGAAAATAAAAATTACATTACAGTAGGGTACATTAGGTGGCTGGTTCAAAAAGCACATTTTCAGTTTCTACAAAGTTTCAAATCGGCAGTTAAGGGTACGCTGACACTTGCACAAAGATCACATCAAAGCTGGGACTAAACCCAGAACTAAACCTGAATCTAATAATGGTAACAGTAAACACCCTGAGGAAACATTCGAGGGCTATACCCTAAAGCTAAACCCTAAAACTACACCCCAAGGCTACAGCCTAAACCTGCACCCTAAATCTGCAGCCAAGTCTTGATGTGGTGTAGGCAAGTAATACATGTAGTCTTTAATAACCTCTAATTATATCATGATGTACCAGAATATCATTTGTATATTTTGATGATCTCACTAAGATTTTAGCCTCTTATCACCTGTGAGTTTATACACTTCTCTCCCTCAGGGGGGAGACAAACTTTAATTTAACCATTTGAAAGGAACCCACAGCACCATTGCCACAATACTAAAGATCAGTTGTGTGAGTGCAGACTTACCTTCCTCATCCAGGGCCAGCACAGTGGCTCCTCTGCTCAGCAGTGCCTGAACTACAGTGGACAGACCGTTACGGGCCGCAAGATGGAGAGGCCTGAGGAATAGGGACATGTCAAACAAACTGAATCTATGACAATAAGTATGGTGTGATTGACTCTTAAGGGTTCTCACATTTGCAGAGCACTATTGGTGGCGTTTATTAGCGTGGGATTGTGGATCTCCCCCAGAATCACCAAGGCACACATCTCATGAGCCTGAGAAAACAAAGCAGTTTATAATGCGCTTAAAAACTAAAAAAAGGTTACACATTGAGTGGAACGGGACAGACTGTATCCACTGCATGTACCTTGCTGCAGGCCAAGTGCAGGGCAGTGTTCTTATTCTCATCCAGCAAAGTCAGATCAGCCTTGGCCCGATGGAGGAGGATGGCTGCAACAAAACATTAAACACTTAATATAAAACTGATAAGCTTACAATGGCACTACAACAATTAGTCCTGACAGATCATATGGGTATAGTCTCACTCTTTCTCTGTCACTTCCTCCTCCCTCTCTTGCCCATACTCAGTCCCTCTCCTTTCCTTCCTCTCTCTCCTCCTCCCACTCATCCACCTCTCTCACACTTGTCCCTCTGTCTGTCTCGCCCCTTTCCTCCCTTTCTCTCTAAACCTCTATCCCGCTCACTCCCTCCCCTTTCCCCAAACACCTACCCACTGAGCCGCTGTGCCCTCTGTCTGCAGCGACCATCAGAGCCGAGCGCCCGCTGTCGTCCACGGCATTAACCTCAGCTCCGTGACGAAGCATCAGTTGAAGTCCAGCCACGTCCTCGGCGAATGCAGCAGCGTGCAGTGGGATCCTAAAAGGAACATGTCATTTTTTTGGCAACTTTAATGCAAACTAGGTAAATTTGCAGCCTTCTGGTCAAAAGTGTGCAAGTCTAAGCTTGTGTAGCCATTGGTGGCCTCTGCAATTTCCAGTAGTTGGTGACATCACAAGAGACTGTAATTAGAAACACCTGGCTGTAATCAGGGCAAACATCTGGCTATGGGGCAGAGTCTGAAGTGTAGATACCTATTCAATCAATCTTATACACCCGGGCACCACCCCTCCTCCCCCCTTACTCTCTCTCTTAGTCCTCCAACTACTACCCAGTTCAGTAGCTCTATTTGAAATGCAGCTGCGTCTTCTTCTTATCCCTTTCTAGTTGAGGTTTTAAGGAGATTTGGCTAATTATTTACACTGGTTGACACTCAAGTACTGTAATTTCCACTTTTATTGGCATTGTCAGTGGACAAAATTCCCAAACTAGGAACTTGCTTCAGCAATATAGTGCAAATAATAATCAGAACTATAAACTATTGATAAAATAAATAAGCATGCAAACAGTAAGACTTATTAGTAAGAATGGAGTAAGAATTATTAGGGGGAAGAAGTTTCAAACTGGCAATATGATGGTTTGTACTGAATGCTTGTCCCACTAAACCACTGTTATAATTGTACCTTACTGAGTCTTACCTTCCTTTGGCATCTCGGGTGTTTATCATTTGGACTCCAGCAGACTCCAGCAGCCTCTCTGCAGCACCGCTATGACCGTTAATGCTATGGGAAAAAAATCGAAATGTAAATAACTCTAATGGCAGAAACAACTACCTATTCTACCAAGAGCATGTTTCACCATCTGACAAATACGACCCAATAATTATCTGTATACTCACAGAGCACAGTGCAGTGGGGTGAAAGGGTTTCCCTCTTCATGGTTAAATGTTTTGTATTCAAGTAAAACCTCCAAACAGTCTTCATGCCCTGGAACAAGAGCAATGGAGCATTATACTAAGCTCTTATTACACATTTTTACACAGTATAACCAGAGCTGAATCAAAATCAAAAAGTGAAATATAAACATTTGCAATAAGTAAATCACAGACTTGTATAAAACTTGCAGATTTTATTGCTCCTGGGTGATATCGAAATCAGTAACAAGCCTTTTCCCTAGCATTAAAATTTGCTTAGAGCTATAGTTTAAAAAAAATGTAAAATTCTAATTTCAATACTCATCAGAAAAAAGTAACTAGTTGATTTATGAACAACCCCCAACAACAACCATGCTTTTTCACAGATCCTACCTTTGTACGCAGCCCAGTGTAGCGGTGTGTATTGTTTGTTGTCCAGCAGTTTGTCGTGTGGGTCTGTGGCGATGGCGGCCTGCGTCAGCGCGGCCAGGATGTGGGCGTGGCCTCGAGACGCGGCGTAGTGCAGAGGAGTCTTACCCTGGGAGTCCCGGCTCAGTGCAGACGCTTTGTGATCCAGGAGAGCTGCTACACAGTCCGTGTGACCAAACACAGCCTGGGCACAAGACAGAGGACAGATGAGGATAGTTTCAAAAAGAAAAAAAAACCTTTAAGGAACAATGAGAGGAACAACACTTTTCTATTGCTGGGTTTCAAATGGCATCACAACATTCTAAATGACAATATTATTAAATACAGATGAGGAGCAGTGAAAATGAATATCGTTAAAATGTGAATTTGTGATGTAATACTGTGAGGTTTTGAGTGTAGTCAATACTAAAAAATAATCAGGTTCAACACAGGCGCGTTTACATTTTGGATAATTCAAGACATGGAAAAGTATTATCAGTAGGGAAATGACTCTTGTCCCAATCTATCAAGACATTTGAGAATCTGAAAACCACCAATTAGAGCTGGGACAAGATCTCATGCCACCAGATCTCAAAAAAATGTACCATAACCTCTGGGGTCAGTAGTCTGCTAAAAATGAGCCTCCAAATCTCAGTGGGACTTTCTTTGTTGAAATACAGAATACAATGAAAATAAATCAAATTGCCTCAAGAGTGTGTGGAAATATCTCGTGAGATTTGTTTTCCATGAGTTTACGTTTGGCTTGGACAACGAGGTTGTTAAGCGCTAGTGAGCCACAGCCCTTGGGAAGCCATAGTTCCAAAAAGCAATGTTACAATAACATCAATTTCAATAAGATGGATCAAAAACTGTTGGGACATAACTGTGGCTGATCAGACAATTTACATATATCAATAATAATAATATATCATAAAATCACATCTCGTCTCTTGGACCATCTCATGTCTTGTTTTGTGAGAATTGTATCCCACCTCTATTTTGTATATATGAGAAACAAAGAATAAACTTTACATACCCCCCTGTGTAAAGCTGTGCTGCCCTTCTTGTCCTTGGCATCAGGTGAGGAACCCTTCTCCAGCAAAAGGTGAACGCAGTCGATGTGACCCCCCAAGACCGCAAGCATCAGAGGAGTCCTATTTGCACACAGAACCATACATCATATTATTATTTAGTTAATTTATACTGTGCTTCATGTTACTATGAAACAATAAAACATGAAAAGGTATATTAAAAGACAAAACTCACTGGCCAAATTTGTCAGCAACATTAGTGAGATCCCCCTCCTCTCCGTAATCTATCATCATGCGAAGACAGTCTGCGTGACCATTAACAGCTTGTGGGACAGAAAAGACACATATTAAACTACATAATAGATTTTTTAATAATTATACACACATATTATATATATATATATATATATATATATACATATATATACATATATATATAGTAAAATACTAGTTTACATAAAATTGCCTCTTGTAAGCTTAGTCATGTTAGAATGTTGTTACTTATGCAAAATAGTTGTGCTTTGTTTCTTTCACATGTTTGAGTAATCCTGCATTACTAGTCTGTCTACATCTACAAAATGCAAAATGCTTTGTTCCACCTTGTGATGTCATTTAATGGTAGTTCAAGTTAACAGGTACCTTTTACCTTTTGTTTAGCAGAGAGAACTTCAGGTCTGAAATTATCTAAATGATTCTCATGAATGTGCATGGAGTTTACAAAGTGACGCACTTCTTGTATTTCCTCATGACATCACAAGATGGAACAGAGTGTTTTCTATTTGAGAGAAGAACTTTGCCTAAATATCCAGGGTTTGTGCATTAAACATGTTTGAATTAAACAAAACAATTTCAGGTGTGTTTGATGAGGAAACAACATTACAACATAGATCAGAAAACAGCAGAATATGGGCCCTTTTAAAGAAAGGACACAAAACCTTAATTACAAATCCTTAACGTAATTTCATGTTTATGAGTATAATGTAAACATTCTTTATCTTACATAACATTTTCACAATAACCAGTTACACAATTTGTCACTTTACATAATTGTTTTTATCATCAAGACCCCCTTAGGTATTAAAATATATTTTCAGATTTTTTACGATAATGATTATGTCAAAAATGGAATTTCCGCACTTGGCATTTTGCTGTAGTTTATTATAAAAACAAACTGAACACAGTCATTACCTGCAACATGAATGGGAGTCCACATGAGGTGGTTGTCATTGAGCAGACAGGAGGCGCCCTGAGCCAGTAGCACTTCCACACAGCGAGCAAAGCCTTTCTGTGCAGCCAAGTACAACACGGATCGGCCTGCGGCGTCCTGCATGTCCACATATGCCGCAGTCTCTGTCAGCACACGCAATGCCCCCCAGTGTCCCCCGTCAGCCTGCACAAGCACATCAACCAGTTACAACCCAAAGCAGGGTACAACATCTCACTTGGGGTGTAGGTCTTTAGTCATTTAGTCTCTTAACCAGTTGATGGTGCATTAGTCAACCAAAAATATCATGTCATTTTATTTAGTTTATAAGGATTTATAGCAGAAAGGAGAAGTTTGTGAGTGAGCAAGTTAGCTGAAAATTCTGTATTTATTTGTAAAAAAAAAACAAAACAAAAAAAACAAAAAGCTGATTCATAATTCACATGCTTTATCCGTTTTTCGGTCAGAAACATAGAGATGTGTACTAGTTTTGGGAGATTTTACCATGTCCCCTTTTTAGTGGACCAATCAATTGGCAGGCCAAGAATTTCTCTGGCCAACTACAGCCCTACATCTCACCCTTATGTATTAGTGATTTCACATGACATACAGTTATCCATTTCATCTCTGTTCACTCCACCATCTATTGTGTATTAAGCCTAGACATTTTTAATGTATTATGCTACTTGTACATTTACAAATCTGTATAAAGCTTTATGTGACACAAGTATTTTT